>JABSTQ010000352.1:0-32001 GCA_013358835.2 Ixodes persulcatus
GGCCCAGGCCGACCACGCCGTACCGTCGAACTCTTCGATCTTGCCTTGTAGCGCTGCCATCGTTCAAGCGATGCAAGTCTTCCCTTGTGCGGTTCTGGTCCGCCTTCGTCGCCAATGTTAAGTGCGAAGTAATCAGGAGCCGCTTACTGAAAACACAACGAGTAGCTTTACTCGGCTCGCTCACAACTGCCGATCTTGATGGCGGTGTGTCGGAATGTCCCCGCATGCGCTGGCACGCACACTGTCTGATTATGGCAGAAGAAGACGAGGCGCGTCTTCTTCTTTTGACATGTTATGCCGGACATAACAGAACCATTACCTCCAACCCTACGTCCCCCTGGTATAATGTCACACTTAAATGGTTGTCTAATAAAAAGAAACGTCTTTTTCGTTCTGCAAAGCATTCCGACCGTGATGAACGGTGGGATGCTTATCACTGCGCAGCTGAAGCATATAAGGCAGCAATTACGGAGGCAAAACTAACTTTTTTCAATCATACCTTACCTTCAATGCTGATAAAACATGCTAAACAATTCTGGAATGTTGTGAATGGATCAAAAGAGTCAGTCATATCACTTACAGGTTTAGATGGTGGTGTCATACCGAGTAGTCAGTGTGCCAATGTTCTAAATGATACTTTTGTTAATACCTTTTCTTATGATTTTGATTGTTGTCTCCCAATGTGCCCTTCCTACAGCTTTCTGCCTATGGACCCCTTAGTTTTTAAGTTTTGACGGCATAGTTAAGCTAATAGAAAATCTAAAGTCATCATCATCTTCTGGTGTCGACAACATTACATCTACGTTTCTGCAAAAAACTAAAATATATAGATCTATTTTTCTGTGCAAAATATTTGAACAATCGCTCTACTCCTCTACGCTTCCCGATGACTGGAAAATAGGAAAGGTGGTTCCACTTCACAAATCAGGTGACAAACATTGTCCTCATAACTACCGGCCTATCTCCCTTACTTGTACACCTTGCAAATTAAGGAGCATGGCATTTACTCGCACCTTGTTAACGTTCTAGAATACAATTCTTTTTTCACTCCTTCTCAGCACGGCTTTCGTAAACTTCTTTCGTGCGAAACTCAGCTGCTGTCTTTTACTAACGACCTACTTTCTATTCTAGATCGTGGATCCCAGGTTGACTGCGTTTTTCTTGATTTTAGCAAAGCATTTGACAAAGTTTCCCACAAGCTTCTACTCCTCAAACTTAGTAAACTTAACATTGACCCAACCGTTTTATCCTGGATTAGAGACTTTTTAACAAATCGATCTCAATTTGTCTTCACTAATCAAGCTAATTCTCACCTCAGTTCCGTCACCTCAGGCGTCCCACAGGGGTCCGTCTTAGGTCCTCTATTATTTCTAATCTACATAAATGACTTACCTCAGAATCTGTCTTCCTTTGTTAGTCTATTTGCGGACGACTGTGTGATCTATCGCGAAATCACTAATAACTCGGATGTTCAACTTCTTCAGACTGAGTTAGACACTGTTTTGGACTGGTGTAACGTATGGTGTATGTCTCTTAACATTAACAAATGCAAAGCGATGCGTGTATCTCGACGTAGCTTATCACCACTTTCATACACCCTTGGTACCTCCCCCTTGGAAATCGTAACTTCCTACAAATATCTTTTAGTTCATATTACAGATAACATGTCATGGAACGTTCACATTGATCATATCACTGCTAACGCTAACTCCATGCTCGGCTTCTTAAAACGGAATTTTACTTTAGCACCAGTGTCACTAAAATTACTTTTATTCAAAACCCTGGTACGCTCTAATTTGGAGTACGCGGCAGCAATCTGGGATCCCGGTCACACCACTCTCGTATCTAACATTGAAGCCATTCAGAACCGTGGGGCGCTTTTTATCTTATGTAATTATCATCGTTCAGCCAGTGTGTCATCCATGAAATCTAACTTATCTTTGCCCCTTCTTTCTCTGCGCCGTAAAGTATCTCGTCTATCGCTTTTTCATAAAATTTACTTCTCTATCCCTACTCTAAAAGATAAACTTATTCTCCCTCTCCCGCACATCTCTTTTCGCCTTGATCATCAGTATAAAGTTGGAATTCCTCAGTGTCGCACCTCCGCCTACCTCGACTCTTTTATTCCCAGGTCGTCATCGGAGTGGAACCACCTTCCCGCATCTTTAGTATCTATATCATCATTTGATTCTTTTAGAACTGCATTAAACAGCTATTTTTGTCAGCAGGCACCCTGACTGCTTTTTCTATTGTATAATTGTTTTGTATTTATTCTCATTTTTTGTATTATGTTTTGTTACTTGCCCCTCCCCTCTGTAATGCCCTCGGGTCTTGAGGGTACTGAAATAAATAAATAAATAAATAAACTAAAATGCAGCGATAAATTAAATCTGACAGGCACCTGGTTCGTTGCTTAGGGTGAAAACTAGTTAATTTATCCATCGGTTAGAACCGAAAGCAGTCCCCTGTTGCCTTCAGCAGTCTTTGTACTCTCAGAGTACCTGGAACCCCTCGCAAATATTTTTCAGACGACTCTGCAGGCAGAGATTGGTTTTTCGCACCCGTCACCATAGGGGCTCAACTCTTCGTGCTTGTGTGAATGCCAAAACAACGAGCGCCTGACCTTGATAAAAGCATGTATTCAGCCTCCAGACGCTTGGATGGGCGGGAGCCACAAGCTTCTGGAACACGTTATTCCATCCTTCGCAGGCGTTGTTCTTCCGGTCTTCATATTGTTGAGTGCCGTCGTACATATCCCACCGTCCCGGGGCAAACTCCGGTAGTCGTCGGCGCACAGTCAAGCAAATCGAAAAATGCGCTCTGGGCGCCGCAGCAGAAGGGGCAGAAGTAACACGGAAGGGGCCGTTGACAAACGTGTGTTCAAACTAGTTCAGCAGGCCGACGATGTCACCGGTAGACTTTTCCCTAATGTATGTTAGTCCTCTGGGCACAAGCTGTCGTGGAAGGAACGCCAGCCCATCCAACATCCCGCACAGCTTTTTGAATTGGTTGTTATTCATGTACTTCTCGAAAAAGCCCAAATCCCGTACCCGCAAACTATTTTTAATAAATTCGCAACTCGATGGTTTGTATAATACAGTTTTGCTTCAGTTTCAAATTGACATCACCGTAAGATAATCTTTGATTTCAACTACATTTATGACGCAGAATGACGGACACAATTTTCTTTTCTTAGCCACCCACTTCAAATATTAATGCGAACTCCAAGAACACCCATGCGTTAGTAATGAGTAGACCATTAGGTGCTCGTTTAGCTATTTTCTTAGCAAATTGTTCCCGGAAGCCCAACAGCACTCCACACAACTGAAGTGACAAGACGAACCGTCACTGCAATATAAATCTAGGAAAAGTGTTGGCGCTAAATAGTTTTTTACCAATACTTTCTCTTTGGCCTTGGTGTAATGTTTTTTTGTTTTTTTTTTTGGCATACCTTTTTTCTGTATCTGGTTTGGCAGACGGAGAAGCAGCGTCCTAAAAATGGTGCAATACTCATCGCGTCCGCACTTTAGCCCAGCGTGTGTTTCGCCCGGGAAGCCAAGAAAATAAAAAGAGGTGAGCTTTTGTCGGGGTCTGTAAAAAATCGGGCGGGCTTTTTTTCGGCGAGCTTCTATCCGGTGAGTTTTTTTCTGGTGACCTTTTGTCTGGTGAGCTTTTGTCCGGTTACTGACGGTCTAGGGCATCGCCTTTAGGCCATTTATGTCGTAATATGTTCGTTGTGAGGCTACCAGGAGGTTGTGCAGTCGTTCATTTTTTTCCTCGGGCTTAAGCAAAGGGGGCTTATCGGCGGCATTGGGTACCGCGTAATTCAGCTAGACCTTACGGGAGCTTGCCCGAAGCTGTCATTACCTAATAAGTACGATGATATACATTAAAGAAAGGCAGACTATTGCAGATGGGGCCTACGTTGCATAATTTCCCTGCTGCTAGGCTGAGAGTCATTGAATTTTGTTTACATATGCGAAGTGCCGATACGATGTGCTCAAAATAAGTGAAGACCAAGATTTGCGTAATTAACTTCCCCCAAAGACGCTCTATGTAGAGGGAGACGTCGTTCGCTGCATTTCATTATTTTGTTTGCCTTCTTATGCACATTCCTAAACAACCAGAGTCCCTTGCTTTGATTTGTTTGGGAATTATGGGCCCTAGTGGCTTGGGTGGAACTAGCCAAGCCGAGGCTATCTTGCTGGTGGCAAAGGTCGAGGGAAGGATTAATAAATTGCTTACTTCTTTCCTGGTGACTTGAAGGGCTAGAAATACAAGAACGTTGCAAAGAGGCGCTCTCCTTGCAGAAGTCTGAATTTTTAGAAACGGTATTAATAAAAGAATTCAACTTTTTTCATATTCATGCATATGTAACGTTAAAATTAATTACACTCACTAGGCGACGCAAACCGCTGTCCAAATAAAAACGACTTAGCAGTGTTGTTGCTTCAATTTTTCAATGCTGGCTAACCCGTAGTGGAATGCCAGCATCCTTCTTAGATATTTCCTTTATTGTTCTGTTTGTACCAAAATAAAGGTTTAATTACTTCTACGTCGCAATCGGCTTCCGAAATTGCCTTGATTTACATTCTGTAAATATCTTTGTTTACTTTGTGTATTTATTATTCATCCTTTTGACGTAGTTATTCGTTGCCTGTGTCTAGAGTATGAATGTAATGACATGTTTGGCATATAATTTGTAGTAATACCGATCTTGTCCGTGGTTTGGATCCATAGAGATTTTACGTGAGAGTAATGTTTTGGTGTAGGTCTGAGTAGCGCTAAGCAATGCTTGCAACACCACTTGATTAGGAGGAAGGCAGACCTCGGCAAGAACAATAAGCTAATGAATTTTTATTGACACTCACCAGATGTTGAGCCAATACTTAATGCATACGCGTGTTACTGACTTTTACGACGCCAATAACTATGAAAAAGTAATGAAATTATAAAAAGAAATATCAAAAGCGTAGCATTACATTAAGTATTTCACGTACATTACGTTACATGTGACGTAAAGGGAATAGCTGACTAAAGAGTCAAATTCGTCCTTGAACGTGCTTCTTTACAAAGGCGTCCCTCAAGGCTCTCCGGAGGTTCTTGCCAGTTTCCGACTTGGGGATGCAGGACACAAACTCCAGCCCTCCGTGCAGATGCTTGTGGGGAGCCGATCGATCTGATCAGAATGTAAGGAACCGTCACATAAAAGTAAGAAAATTAAAAAAAAGAACAGCTCATACCTAACTTGCTTCAATTTTGGCAATCCAAGGGAACTAAATTTGGTTGAATACGGTTTTTTCTTAAGACACTAGTCGGGGCCGAGGTCATTGCCTACGAATCCTCTACTTTAAGATTTACTGCATGAAAGTGCTTGGTTGTTTTCTTCTTTGTCACAAAAGTGCCGAAGTGCCATATATCAACCTAAGATGCACAACCGAATCACCAGTAGTGAAACCTATGTGGCATTCACGCGGGGATTTACGCAAAATGTCGGGTGGTAACGTAACAACAAGGCAAGGAAGCCTCACTCTGGCACTTATTTTGTGATTTACATTTGTAGATACCCAGACTCTGGCCAAAGGTTGGTAAATTTGTCTCCACTTTGCCTTGTTCGGGATTTCAGACTCCTGATTTCTCAAACAAAAACCCAATTTCAATTAATAAAACTCTTCTACTTCAGAAGCTCTTGTCTGCTTAGAAGTGTTCTCACCCGCAACGAGCTTGAAAAGTTTCGCTTTGAGGACCTCGCTCCCGGAATGGCCATTGGAGAGAACAACGAACGCCCGCGCCGCTTCGCCGTACTCCGGGTGAGGAACGCCGGCCACTGCAACTTCCTTAACGTCTTCGTGCTTGAGGAGCAGGTCTTCTAGCTCAGCAGGTGCCACCTGCTGGTCCATGCACTTGATCATCTCTTTCATGCGGTCCACGACGTAGAACATTCCCTCTTCCGTGTAATAACCGACATCACCTGAGAAAATAAAATGAAATCGCTATCGAACATAAACACAAAGAGTGCAAAATGCAATGAGGCCGCGGTCTTCTTCCTGTCAAAGAGTTCAAACAGCTCAGCCAGGTATTTTTGTCAGAAACCGTGCAGATGAGTGGACTGTTTATACTAGTGGTATATACAAGCATAACAAACCAAAGGCTTCGTGTCTTCCCCTGTCGCGAGATGATGGAAGTCGCCCCACAGTGCAAAGCATTTTCTGAAATCTGGCATATTAGTTATCAACCATTTCTGTATGGTCCAAAATATCTGAATCAGGCAGTGTCCAAAATTTAAAGGTCGTTAACGGAATAGGCTCATCTCGATATGTGGACCTTCATGCGTCTATTAATATTTTTTTTTTTCATTTTGCGCGACAAGTTTTGTGTTTCACCCCTATTCAGTCAGACATTTTTTACTGCCAACACGCGGAAGCGCAAGTTTTGCTTACTCCTGTCTTCATCTGATTCAGGTTTTACACTGAGGTTTTGGCCAAGAGCGCGTTGCCATTTTGTGTTTCTGAACACACTACACATGATAACAAGAACTCTATGTTTACAAGCAGACCGACAATCTATAGTTATTGTGTTGCTCTTCCAGCTTCGCGATTTGTTTTGCCGCCAAAGACGATTCGACAGAGAGGTAGCTGAATACGTTCGTTATAGATAGAGCCAGGTGTATCGACGTTCGCGCTCCTACTGGATTCAAAGCGAGACCACGATTAAACAGGGTGTAAAAAAGAAACACTGCACAAATGTTCGACGGCTCTGCTGTCGAATTTTAATGTACACAAAATAAAGCAAGTTCAGACTACAGTCAAGCAAAACACCCCCCACGATGGGGTCCTAACCATTCCCAGTCTAGAACTTCTCACGGCCCGATCACCTGACTAAAAAAAAAAAAAAAAAGACACCGCGTTAAAGATTGGAGAACATATATGTTGAACCGCCGAATTCACAAACCTCACTCCAATTGAGGGGCCCCTCCACTTCCTGGAGGAAGGCGCGAGGGCTGGCGCTGGCCAATCGCGACCCGCCGTCGCGATTGGCCAGCGCCAGCCCTCGCGCCTTCCTCCAGGAAGTGGAGGGGCCCCTCAATTGGAGTGAGGTTTGTGAATTCGGCGTTAAGCCAGGCAATGTTCTTCGGCAAAAACATTATCGAAAAGTTCAAGAAGGGAAAGACAAATAATTGAACTGATATTTATATCTTTCTTTCCTTTCATCTTTTAAAGCAAACGAAGGAAAAATAGAAAGGACACAAGACAAAAACTAGAAAGCATAAAAATAAAACATTCGTACATTTTTCTACTGGATGACAGTCCCAACAGTAAATAAAAAAAAAACATACAAAATATGATTTAAATGCACTAATTTTCTCGAAGTGTTTGCATGACAAATTTAATTTGCACTAAAATGAAAACTTAGAGCAAACCCGCAGCAGATAAACTGCTTATTTTGCATTTGGCCTCGGGACAAAGCGTTGTGCACCTACTTTCCCCACAAAACAGTTGGAAGAGTCAATCGCTGCCATTTAGGAAGCACGACGCAAGAAACATATTTATGCGATGCCACTGGTCGCCGGATAGGATGCGCGGACAAATTGCGTTCGGATCAAGCCTCGAACCAGGACTGGTTCGTTTCACGCCAACATAGAGGGCGCTCCGACCTAGAGGCCCATAAAGTAACTGTATAGGCTCTGCTTGCAGAGCCAGAGTATCGCGTTCCTTTTCCTTTCGCCGCCATCTCCGTATTGGCGGAGGAGTGGTCACGTGGGCAGAACTGGATGCGACCTTCGTAGGGGAAAACGGCCTTGCAGAGCGCCGAGTTTCAGGGGAACATATTTTCCGCTTTGCGTTCGCAAAATATACATCCTAGACTAAAATTCAACGAACCGAAAGCTTCCAAAATCATTGAACATTATGTGTACCAACTGGGTACAATACAATCGCGTTTTTTATAACGCGAGCGATGTTTTAGAACACCCGTTTCCAAGGTATGGGAAGCAGACGACACAAGCGACGATCGAGTTGCTGGCGTCCGCGGCTCTCGCGGAGTAATACGCGACTGCCACATCCGGCCGTCTTGGCGAGTCGGCGAGCTCTCATTCCAAAACGAGGCTACAGCGTTGTCGTCAGCCGCTGCGTTGTTTAGCGCAATGATTTTGCATGAGGGTAGAAAGAGCCCCGTGAAAATGACAGGCTATAGAGTTACGAAGTGCACAAATCGCGCGGACGTTTGTTAAGGTGAGGAAAATAAAAGAATGAAAAATATAAGATCCTCGATCGGTACCGCCTGGGTAGGCACAACCGATAATAAAGCCAATTCAATATAAATTAAGAGGATCATTGGATCAAATGGAAATTTCACGAAAAAGCCAATTGGGAATAGATAAATGGGCTAGTTGGTACATCCCTGAATGGAAAGTGCCGAATAAACAAGGACGAAGAAGGGGACACTTCGTCTCTGTCCCCTTCTTCGTCCTTCTTTATTCGGCGCTTTCCATTCACCAATTGGGAACTGAACTAAGAAAAACCTTGGCCACACCAAGAGACAGTCCAGGAAGGACCGACAAAGGGGCACAAAAGGGCGACACCGGTGGCTCGACTACGGGCGAAGCGGAATTACTAGGGAGCCGAACAACCACCGCCCTAGCCCCCGGCTGTCCGTAGTCTGTGCGGCGTTTTGTGTTTCGAGGCGCGGTGAATCGCTTGAGAGGCTCAGAGTAGGAAGGTGTGACCAATCGCTCATCACAAATTAGACTCAGGGGGCCATCCGGTGTTTTGCGGACCGGCGGCGTCGTCAGATAGGGCCGAGAAAGGGTCCATTTCGACCTTGCCTCGCTGGCGAGTGGGCTGAATTTTGGCGATGGCATGAAAGAGTGCGAATGGTTTTTATTTGTAACAATGCCGCTGTCCGGGGGTGAAGTTCGGATTTGGCCGATGCCGGTAGTACTCGCGGACATTTCGTGGTCGCAGCCCCAGAAAGGAAGCCAAAAAGTATCGTGTCATCGAAGAGCGACGAAAACGCTCGTTTCAATACAACGCTCTTTTTCTCTAACCCGGGAGAATCTGATATGCAATAGCATATTTGCAGCTTTCACGGCCTAAAGGGGACGCGCTAGTTCCTTTCAAAATGGCTGCAATCAAGATAATCGCCGTAGAAAAGCAATACGAGTTTGGGTCTGCGACGCGTAATTCTAATTTTGTAAAATACGAGTGATATAAAAGCGTACCTAATACTGCAACGTTAAGGAAGGAGTAAGCAAGCACCTTAGCTCGGCAGAGGGTCATCCAGAAGCTAAGAAGACTAATTCTCAAACCGCGGTACCACCATCGCTGAAAGTTGCGAATTAAGTTAAGATCTGTCTTCTATCTTGTAAAAACGGGAGCGTGAATTCAGCCTCACTCTGAAGGTACTCGACGCTCTGGCATGTGGCGCTTATCTCCCATTGAAGTTTCATTTAATTCCTGATGTCCGGACTCCACTACCAATAGCCGTTTGTAATGATGTCATCGATACGGCGACAAAAAGAGGAAGAAAATCGGACGACTAACGGAGAAGAGGAAGAAAAGGAAGTCGAGGAGAACGAGGAGATTCAGGGCGGAGAGCGGACGCATTCGGAAAAGCTTGGCTCCGGAATACACCGAGAAGCTGTCATCCATAGAAGTCTGCCGACCTGTCCTCACCGCCAACTCTGAACTGCAAGCCTGGCTCAAGAGTGAACCGGCAAATCCATCCCAACAACCGGTTGACTGGTCGCCATCGGTACGCTGGCAGCTGGAGCCAAACGAGACCGGCTTCCAACACCGGTCAAGGCGCCTAAACCCAGCGCAAGCCAGTGCAAAGCTCGGCAAGTCGAACTTTGGACGTACGCCATCTTCTTTTATTTATTTGCTAATAAGTTTCCTTTTTTTTTTTCGTGGATTCGGAAAGTAGAATAACAACTGGGTGCAAATATATTTTGTTGATATAAAAAATCAGACAGACCTCTCAGTTTCCTTTCTTTTTACAATAAAGAACCTGACACCGTTCTTCAATAGACCTTTCGGAAAAGTCTAGGGAGACCTTGCAACGAAGGCAACTCTGGGGCTGTTCGAATGTACGTTCGTGCAGGCTGGAACGCTTCATATATCCTGGTAGCGGCACGATTCAAATTTTGGCATCGTTAAGAACACACACACAAAAATAAAGCAACGGAAAAGTTCATCACACATATTCTGTTTGGTTTTCTTTCTGCCTTCTCTGCGTTCTGAAATCACGAGTTGTTAAACCAACGTCAATTTCGTCTTCGCTTCTTGGATAATTTCACGTGCCGTCCATCTGAACGTCACAATGCGTAAAGCAGACGCTGGGGGCACCACATATTTCCGAAAAAGTCTCTTCACCTGTTTTTTTTTTTGGCAAGGGAGGGCAAACGCGCCCTTAAGCGCGACCACATGATGCTTGCACCGAGCGCAAGGCGTCACTTGCTGCGTTCGATCGTGCACTAGCCACGGTCATTTACAAGCCTGCGTCGGCTTCTGTTTACGCGTGGTGACTGAGCGCCTAAAACAAAACAAAACCAGGTTAAATATTGAAAATGAAACGCAGCTAGCCCTGTCCTATAAAAAAGATAAAAATATTTTTCAAGTGGCTCTCTTGATTTTGTTGTGTTTTTTACAAAGGTCTTATACCCCATGCAATTCAGCCAGCTTAGTGTCTGCAAGCAACGTGAAAAAGCGCATTGACGTCCAACCAAATGCAGCCGAAACGTGACCGGAAAATAGTTAATTTTTCTCGCCAGAGGCGTTTCTAAAACTTTGAAAGCTGCAGGACTACAGAGCTTAGTCTACGGATGGTCGTAGTTCCGACCTCCTTTAAAGGGCAACTCCGCTCAATACTTCTGAATTTGAGATTGCGACTGCTTTCAGCTAAACCAGTGTCCCTGAAGTACAAGGTAAAATATTTTATTTTTTTCAATATTGAGTGTAGTTTTATCAATATCACGGCTCAAAGTTTGGTTTCGGGCGTCTACAGCGAAACCGAAACTATCTGCTAGAGGAATGGCAACACTGATCATCAGCCGTACGGCTGATGATCATAGATTTTGATTATACTAGTGGTTTTATAAGTAGGAAAAAAAAAAGCAGTGTTTAAAGTAGCGATAGGATAGTCGGGGTTCAGCAAGCTTTTTAGGTAGGGTCACGAGACCGAACCACCTGCACGTTTGAAATTTTTGGCGGGCTAGTTGGTTGTGAGGGCAGAGGCGTACACAGGCTTTCTTGGTTTGAGTTTTGGTGGGATATTTGTCGTGGGGTCGCGCTGTGTGTCGGTAGACAATGGTGAATACGCGAAAGAAGAAGGATGCGCAGCCTAAAGTAAAAGAAGGACCCGATGTGGAGTGTGAGGAGTGTGGCCGTTGGTGCTGCATGATGGAGACGGAGTTCAAAACTGTAGCAGAAGCCGAGGAGAGCAGCTTTACCTGCCGGAGTTGCGAGAAGGTAGAACTTGGTTTTGGTAGAATAGGGAAGGAATGGGCGGATACGGTTCAGGAGTTGAAGCGGGAGATAGGGGTAGAGCGGGAGAAGCGGGTACAGCTCGAGGCGCAGGTGGGAGATTTGATTAAGAAGGCCGAAGCGGATGTGGAGGAGATGACCAGGGAATGGGAAAGTAAGGTAGATAGCGTGGCGGGAGAGCTGAGTCGAGAACGGGAACAGCGAGCCGAACTTGAGCGACAGGTGGAGGAGTGGAAGGTGGAGTTGGAGGAGCACAAGAAGAAGTGTGAGGAGATGGTGCAGCAACTGACAAGAGTAGTTAATAAGAAAAAGGGGGAGGTGGCGGCAGACAGGTGTGACGGGGTGTTTGACTGTGTAGGAAAGAAGCCTGCACAGCTGTATAGTGCTGCAGTACAGCAGGGTTCGAGGAAGGCAGCAGAAGTTGAGGCAGAGAAAGCACAGATAGCTGGAGGGGATGAAGACAGGCAGTCGGGGGTTAAGAGGGTGCTGGTGGTAAGAGACTCAAACATAACAAGGGTTAGGGAGGGGCTGCTGGACAGGGTGAAAGGGGATGGAGGGTAAATGTAGTGGCTCAGTCAGGAAAGTGCATGGTAGACGCTATGGCCAAAGCGAAGGATGAGGTGTGGGAAAACAGGGAGGGAGAGAACCTAGTTGTAATACACGCAGGACTAAATGATGTGTTAAAGGGACGGAGCCAGAACCTCGCCAGGCAGATAGAGTTGGGGTTACGTAAGCTGAGGGAGGTCTCTGAGACTGTGCATGTGGAAATATGCACCGTCCCAGAGGTCTGGGGACAGTCTTTGCAGATAGAGAAGCGGGTGGTGGAAGCAAACCGGGTGATAAGGGGGTTGAGCCGACGATTTGGGTACGGAGTGATGGCAGTCAACAGGGTGGTGTACGAGGCTCGCTCCGACCCTTTTACATGGGGCATCCACTACAGTGGAATCACTGGGAGCACGGTAGGCGATAGGATTGGACGTCACATCGTACATTTTTTGGGGGGTCCCGGAGCCCTGAGGGTGCCGGTGTGAATGAGGGCCAAAATGCAGATACACAGGGGAGGGCTTCGGAGGGTGAGAGGAAGCCTCGCAGGACTAGGAAAAACAGCTTAACATAGGGTTCATAAACATGCAGGGGGGCAGGAACAAAATAAAGTGGGAGGAGATTGAGGAGCAATTAGAGAGCGAAAACTTTGCAGTGTATGGATTAGCAGAAACACATCTGAGGGATATGAAGAACCACCATACATACCGGGATATCATTGGATGGGATGCAACCGGGCCAATGGGGAACGCAAGGGAGGGGGATTAGGGGTGTTAGTTAAGGGTCAGGAATGGGAAAGGGAACAAGAGGACTGCAGGGAACACATGTGGGTCAAAGGCAATATTGGGGGTCTGGACACAATCTTGGGTTTTGTTTATCTAAAAACAGGGAGTGATGCAGGGGAGTAAAATGCAGAACACTTGACATGTATATCAGGAGACGTTAGGGAAATCGGCACTAACAAGGAAATAATTATCTTGGGGGACATGAATGCACATTTGGAAGACTTTGATGGACATACAGATACAACAGGAAGGATGTTAGAGGAGTTCTGCGAAGCTCTTGATCTGGTATTGGTTAATGCTCAGGTAAAATGTGATGGAAAAATAACACGGGAAAGAAAGAACTCTCACTCGACTATTGACTACTGTTTAATGTCGCGTAAGATATACAACAGATTAGGAGGCATGGAAATAGATGAGGAAGGCACAAAAAGTCTGGGGAGCGACCATAAGAGAATCAAGATCAGATTCGGCACAGTAAAATCAGAAACGCAAAATCAAAAACGAGAAGGTAGGAATAACTTAAATGATAAACAACTACAGGAGGTATCTAAGCAAATCGAGAACATAGTATCCAAGCAACCGGTAAGAGAATGGACATATGAAGACTTAATTAGTATTTTCAAAGAGAGTTAGAGAAATATCGAATCAAACAAAAAACTAAAACGTAAGCTCAAAAGCTGGTGGGATAAAGAGGTTAAGGCAGCAATATCGAGACGCCAGGCGGCATCTAAAGAACACAGATGGGCAAAGAAAAAGGGAGCCACACTAGACGAAGTAGCATCAAAATGGGAGGAATTTCAGGAAAGAAAGCGGGAGGCATCAGCATTAATACAGGCCAAAATTGGGAGCTCGGCAGGGGTCCAGTGGATGATGGAGATAAACCAGAAGGATAGGAATGCGGCAAAAAGGTTCTGGGAACACATCAGTGCGCAGGGAAAAAAGACCGAGGGGTACCAGCAGACACTAACCACACAGGAAGGGACAAAGGTAGAGGGGGAAGAGGCAAGAGAATACATTAGACATACAATCGAAGCAGCATTTTCAGAGTTAGAATCAGATCAGGCCGTAGGGAATGGTAGTGGCTACACAACACAAGAGGAGAATCATAGCGAAGAAGAGGAAATGACCACTGGGGAGTGGGAAAAAGCAGAAGGAAGGGTTCCGGGTGGAACTGCGACAGGTCCAGACGGCATACCAATGAGATTGATAAAAGTGCTAGGCAAAACAAGCAAATTGAAACTAAGGCAGGTGATTGACCAGATACTTATGGGAGGGGAGGTACCCAGTGACTGGAAATTGAGCAAGATGAGATTACTATATAAGGGCAGGGGAGACAAAGACAGTATCAAATCATACCGACCAATCACAGTAACTTCAGTAATATACAGGTTGGTTGGTTGATTTGGTGTTTATGGCGCAAAAGCTACTAAGGCTATAGAGCGCCAAAAACAAGATATTGCTGGAAAAGGTTTAAAGAGAAGAAAGAGGCTTTAGTAGCCAGTGATTAGATAAAAGATGGTAATGGGGTACCAAAAGGTAAAAGAGCGATGGGCATGATCTGTAGGTTAAGAAAGCTACAATCGGTGTAGAAGGCCGATACTATCTAAAAATTTGAAAACATTAGTGTGTGTCACAAGAGAATCATCACTTAAGAGCAGAGCTGGGTGTAGTGGGACTTGTTCTTGATACAGTTGCGAAAAATACAAAAGACGTTCTTCATGATAAGCAGGACATTCTACTAGAATATGTAGAATGCTTAAGGCATTGTCACACTGCTCACAAGTGGGGGCATCTTCCCCACGAAGGAGGTAGCCATGAGTCAGATGAGTGTGACCAATCCTGAGCCGGCAAAGGACAACCTCAAAAAAGCGTTCATGGTGGCGTGCACTCTGCCATTCGCTCAAAAGAGGTTTGATCATGCGCAACTTGTTGCTAATTTCTTGATCCCATTCAGCCTGCCATTTCGACTTTACGTGATGCCTGAGACGGGCTTTGTAGTCTGCATAAGGAATGTCGTGGAGATCAATTGTTCGCTTCACGCAAGTACTTGCTGCGCGATCTGCAGCCTCATTGCCCGGAATGCCCACGTGGCTGGGAATCCAGCAAAATATAATTTCGTTTCCCTGTCTTGAGGCAGCAACAACCTTATTTTGCAGTTGGAGAAGCAGGAAGTGCTTGAGGGATGTCAGTGAAGACAGTGCACGCAATGCACTGAGGGAGTCAGTGTATACGATGGAGCGAGGCAGCTTCTTATCGAGTATGTAGCTTATGGTTACAAGCAGACCATAGAGCTCTGCTGTGAAAATAGAAGCAGAGGAGTTAATTCGCCTAACAAGTTGAACTGTCGGGCCAATCATTGAACACCCAACAGCAGATTCCGTCTTTGTACCATCTGTGTAGAAGCTTACATATTCGCCATACTGACTTTGCAGTGCGAAAACTTCCTGAAGAAACACACCATTGGGAGTATCACCTTTCTTGTATCGCGTCAGTGACAGGTCACACTTAATGACACGGTGCTCCCAAGGTGCTCCTGCAACAGTAGACTGCACTACAGGAGGTTTCCAATCGAGTCCCATGTTCTCACACGCACTTTTCAATCTCATAGAGAAAGGAGGCACAGTTGTGGCTTTGTCTTGAAACACTCTTTCAGAGCGCATGTCCTCCACAGCCGTTCGCGCAGGGTGATCAGAGATGGACCTGACTCTCAGGGAATACATAAAGCCCAGTGAAAATCTCCTCTTCTCAAGAGACAGCTCGTTGGCCTCTGCATACAGACTTGGCACAGGAGACGTGCGAAAGGCACCCGTCGCCAATCGCAACCCAAGGTGATGGATAGGGTCAAGCATTTTTAGAGTGGAAGGCCTAGCTGAGCCATATACAATACTGCCATAGTCCAGTCGTGATCGCACTATAGAGCGATATATCCTCAAAAGGCACGTCCGGTCAGAACCCCAAGTTCGGTGGGACAGGACTTTAAGAATATTAAGTGATTTGAGAGCTTTTAATCTTAGATGCTTAATATGGGCACCAAAGGTTAGTTTGCTGTCGAATATAAGACCCAGAAACTTGTGCTCAGGCTTCACAGAAATTGTGGCATTGTTTAGTGCTAGAACCGGCTCTGGAAATAGTCCGCGTTTCCGAGAAAAGCACACACACACAGTTTTATCTGAGGAAAACTTAAACCCATTTTGATTGGCCCAGGTTGATAGCTTATTGATGGTCAGCTGAATTCGTCGCTCACACAGTGACAGATTGCAAGAGGACACAGAGATCTGAAGGTCGTCTACATAGAGTGAATATTGCACCCATGGGGGGATAGCCAATGCAAGGGAGTTCATTTTGACAATAAACAATGTGACACTAAGAACGCCTCCCTGAGGGACTCCATTTTCCTGGACAAACACTTTAGATAAAGTTGTTCCTATCTGAACACGAAAGGTACGCCTGCTGAGGTAGCTCTCAATGGTACGAAGCATTCGACCGCGAATACCCATATCATACAAGTCCCTCAGTGTACCAAAGCGCCAGGCTGTGTCGTAGGCTTATTCGAGGTCGAAAAATACAGATAGGCAATGTTGTCTATGAACGAAGGCCTCACGCACGACTGTCTCCAGCCGTACTAAATGGTCAAGAGTGGACCGAGACGAACGATACCCGCATTGGTTCACATCTAGATGTTTGTTTAGTTCAAGGAAATACATCAGTCTGCTGTTAATTATTCGTTCAAGAGTCTTTCCAAAGCAGCTAGTCAAAGCAATAGGCCTATAACTAGCCGCACAGGATGGCTCCTTACCGGGCTTGAGTATGGGTATGATTGTTGCCATTCTCCAGTCCAATGGAAAGTAGCCCTCGAACCAAATACGATTAAAAAGGTATAAAACAATATCGAGTGTGGAAGGATGGAGATGTTGAAGCATATAGTAATGAATGCCATCTGGACCAGGAGCTGATGACTTAGAGTTTTGGAGCACTATGTTCAGTTCGTGTAAAGTAAAAGGGGCACTATAAGCTTCGCGTTCACCACCGGATGTTTTCAGTACCATACTTTCAGCTTTCCTTTTATGTTGCAGAAATGCAGGCGAATAGTGCTGCGAGCTGGAAATAAATTCAAAATGCTCGCCAAGGATGTTGCCCTGCTCTTCAAGATTGCTTGGGCATTTTCCATTTCTAGAAAGAAGTGGAATGGTGAAAGCATGATATGAGCCATTTACTTTATGAATCCTGTCCCATACTTCCTTAGGAGAAGTACTGCTATTGATAGAGGATGCATATTTTTGCCAGCTCTCACGTTTCGCTTTGCGACGAATGTACCTTGCACGAGCTCTCATTTTTCGGAAAGATATCAGGTTATCCCGAGTTGGATAACGTCTTAGAACACCCCAAGCTTTGTTTTGCTGTTTGCGGCTCTCTTTACAGTCTTCATTCCACCATGGCTTCGGTCGACTAGGAAGCTGTCCAGACGACCGAGGGATTGAGAGTGACGCTGCAGTGAGAATATGGGATGTTAAGAGATGGTTGAGCTCATCAATCGAAAGCTGATCGAGGCGAGAATAGGCCAGGAGGGACGACTGCTTAAAAAGGCTCCAGTCTGCCTTTTCAAACTTCCAGCGTGGATGGCGCGTAGGTGAAGACTGAGGAGTGTCTTTACATCTTAAAATAATGGGGAAGTGGTCACTTCCATGGGGATTCTGTTCAACAGTCCATGAAAAGTCGGGTAGCAGATTTGCACTGCCAATAGAAAGATCGATGCATGTAGATGACAAGGATGATGGACTAAAATAAGTAGGATGGCCAGTATTAAAAATGCATAGCGGGTGTGAAAATAATATGGATTCGATTATCTTTCCACGAGTATCTGTATGATCACTACCCCAAAGGGTACTATGTGCATTAAAATCATCGAGTAAAAGAAAGGGCTCTGGAAGCTGACTTAAAAGGGAGTCGAGATCGTGTCGCTTCAGAGAAAGAGAAGGTGGAAAGTACACTGAACATAAAGTTATGGCTTTATGCAACAAGAGACGAACAGCGATGGCTTCGAGTGGCGTCTGAAGCGGAACCTCTGCACATGGAATATGTTTTGGAAGCACCACAGCAACGCCGCCGCAAGAAATGGACGAGCTAGGGCGGTCTTTACGAAACACACTGTAGCGTCTCAGAAAGTTAGTGTGAGATGTATTCAAGTGTGTTTCCTGCAAGCATAAGGCAGATGCCTTTTACTCTTCCAAAAGAAACTCAACATCTGTAAGGTTAGTGAATAAGCCACGGCAGTTCCACTGAAGAATTACAGAGCCCATTTTAAGGGATAAAAGATTTCAGAAATAAATTAAGGCTATTCTGCATGTGCTACACCCTAAGGAGGAACCACTGGCTTTTTTCCTTTCTGTTTTGATTTAGCAGTTTGCCATTCCATGTCCTCCTGATCCGAGGAAGGACCGGAGGAGTCAGCAATGTCAACAGCTCCCACTGCATCCTGAACCTTGGACGCAGGTTTGCTAGTTCCGACATGGTCGGAGACCTGAGCCACAAGTTTCCGGCCACGGCCAGATCCCGCCGAAGAAGGCTTCGACGTACCAGGCCGGGACACTCCCGCATTCAAGCTTCCGTCTTTTGACGTTGATGGAGCAGCAGGTGGACCCTGTTGCTCCGTAACAAGGCGGGCCGCCTCCGAGGAATTGGAACGACGGCCTCGCTCCCCATCCTGAGAAGAACCACTGGCACGAGGCTGCCGGTCAGCCGGAGGTCGTGCCTGAATCGACTGGGATAGCTGTGTGCTCCCAGCGTTAGCAGGGGCACCCTGCTTCCCCGCAGGTTGTTTCGGGGCCTGAAAGGGGCCCGCCAAGTCCTCAAGAGAGAACTGAGTGGCCTTGGATTCCGTACATGGTGCAGGGCCCCTGCGCACCGCATCGGAGTAGGTGCCTTTGGAAACGAAGGAAAACCTTTGTTTTGCTTCAGGGTACGACAAGTTCTCTTTGGCTCGTAAGCTAAGAATTTCCTTTTCTTGTCGCCAGAGAGGGCAGGAGCGAGAGTAAGCAGGGTGAGGACCCCTGCAGTTAGCGCAGGCAACTGAACCTTCACAGACGTCGGCCACATGGTCGTGGCTCCCGCACTTTGTGCACGTCTCCCTCCCCCGACAGCTGCGCGACCCGTGACCAAAACGCTGGCAACGGAAGCATCGCTGTGGGTTCGGGACGTACGGTCTGACACGGCAATTCAAGTAGCCAGCTTTGACGAGCGCAGGAAGCGTGTGACGTTCAAAAGTCAGGATAAGGTGTTTAGTTTTCACCTCTGCACCGTCACGCCTCGTCATAATGCGTTTGACCGCCACTACTCTAGATGCCCGCAGGCCTTCCAAGATCTCGTCGTCACTACTGGAAAGAAGATCATCTTCTGAAATCACCCCTCGAATGGTGTTGAGGGTTCTGTGTGTGCTCACTGTTACCGGCATGTCTCCTAGGGATGTCAATTTTAGAAGAGTAGTGCTCTGGGACTTTTTTGCAACCTCAACAAGCAGATCACCAGAATGTAGTTTCTTCGCTTTATAATCACCACCTATTTGACTGTCGAGAACTTTTGCTACAAGGAACGGTGACATCTTTGATAGGGGATTGTCAGGGACCTCGGAGTGGATCACCATAAATCTTGAAAAAGTTTCATCTTCTTTATCTTTCACTATGACTGTTCGTTCGGGACGATGCCTCTTAGCGGCACGTCCAGAACTGGGGGTTTTGGTTTGGGGGGTTGCCATAAGAGGCGAAGTTTGTTCGGAACCTGTGGTGTGCCGCCCACCACGGAGCCCAACAAGGGAATAGATAACGTACCATAACAAAAAGGGCTTTGCTGGAAACGTTATGCTATTAGCACTGCCCAGGAACTATACCCAAGTGTGGTTCTGGACAAGGGGTCTGTCGCCACCCAAGGTTAGCCCTTGCCGCCAAAGAAGTTGAAAAAGGAAAGAAGAGAAATGAGAAGAGTGAAAAGGAGAAGACAAGAGTGGAAGTAGGGAGGGGATAGTAGAAGTGGCGACTAGACTGAATCATCCTGGCCGGGCCTTACCAGGACTCCCGTCTATGAGAAGCAGGGGCCGAAGTGGTGTATTGCCTCACCCGGGGGGCCCCGAAGGGTCCAAACCTACCCCGGGCTCGGCTCAACCACCAGGATGCCCTTTTCCCCAGACACGGGAAAGCCACGCACAGCCATACGTGGGCGGGCGAACCCGCATGGCTCGGGGTCCGTGGTGACGCCACTCACCAAACACCTGCTTTCACAGGTGCCCCCTGCGGGGAGTAGTATACAGGCTAGCTATGCAAATTGTAAAAAGGAGAATGGAAGAATGGACAGAGAGAAAGCAGATTCTAGGGGAGCTTCAAAACGGTTTCAGGAAAAATAGACGACTAGATGATAATTTATTCGTAATCCCTCAGTGCATAGAGATAGCAGTGACAAGTCAAAGGCCATTGTGGGTAGCATTTTTAGACATCAAAGGGGCATATGACAATGTGAATCAGGAAAAACTCTGGAACCAACTGAAGGGATATGGGCTAGAGGGAACCATGGTTAAGTTTCTAAAACGGGTTTATCTGGAGAATAGGGTGGTTATAACATGGGAAGCCGAAACTACAAGACCAGCAGCAATAAAAAGAGGTCTTAGACAGGGTTGCCCATTGTCTCCCCTGCTCTTTATGATATTGCCGCGCGCAGGGCCGAGAAAGCAACGCTCGGTCACGGACCTCTAGAAAGTTCTTGTTTATTCTTGTTCCGGACGTAACTTCTATCATTCATTCCTGCTTTTTGTTGTTCTAGAAAGTGCTCGTTCATTCTCGCCCCAAGCGCGCTACGCTCGAACCTTCTCCGCCGAATCTTCGAGATAGTGACTCACTCTAGATAAGAGGCCGCCCGCGACCTTGTCGAGTCAGTCTCGCTCGCGCTCTGTTTCGCCGCCGAATCGCCGCCTGCTTTTCTGCTGCCTCGACGCTCTTTTGTTCTTTACTTATTTTTTGGTTGGCACAAGTTCGCCTCATTAAACGTTTAGTTTCTTTAGTTATTCTCGCCTCATCATTTGTCATTCGTGACATTTTGGTGGAGGTGCGGGGTAATTGCATTTTATGCCCGTTAAGCGTACCCCTCCGAAGACATCCCGGCCAAGCGACGTACTCAGCCCCGGAAGGCTACCCTTCGCCGAAGAAGCCGAATCCAGAAGAAGCCGTCGTACCAGAGGTCAGTCTCCCGAATTCGGTCTCTTGCCCGAGAACCGGAAGAAGATCCCGTCCATGACCACCCCGCCTGTCGTCGTCCTGCTAGTCGCACCCCGAAATCCGACGCCTTTCCACGGGGAGGCCCACGAGGACATTGAAGACTGGCTGCGACACTACGAACGGGTAGCCCGCCACAACGGATGGACGGCTGAGCAGTGCCTCCACAACCTCTACTTTTCGCTTGAGGGCACTGCGAGGCACTGGTTTGAAAACCACGAAGCGTCCTTCACTACATGGGAGTCCTGCGCCGCCGAGTTGAAGCAAACGTTCCTCAACCACCACCGTCGGCAGCGAGCGGAGGACCTTCTCCAAACAAGGGTGCAGGGCCCCAACGAAAGCGTAACCAGCTTCGTAGAGGATGTCATGCGCCTATGCGCCCGAGCCGATCCGGAGGCAGCCGAGGAGAAGAAGCTTTGCGTCCTCATGCGTGGCGTGAAGGCTGAAATTTTCGGGGGCCTTGTCCGCAATGCCCCGACAACCGTCGACGGTTTTGTGGCTGAAGCCACTAACATCGAGCGCGCGCTGTCGGCCCGAGCAAGCCATTACCATCGACTCGCCGGCGTGCCTGCTCCTCCAACCGCCGCATCTTGCCGACTGGACCTGAATACCAGCGGTGTCGACAGCCTCCGGGAGATCGTCCGGGATATCGTCCGGGAAGAGCTCCGCAAGATCCTGCCTGCTGCCAACCAGCCGGCTTCGCTGTCGATAGCCGAAGTGGTACGTGAAGAAGTTCAGCGGGCAATTCAACCGGAGGCTCCTGCCAGCGTAGCAGAACCCAAGGAGCCCACCCTGACCTACGCCGCAGTGGCCCGACGGCCACCGCCTCCTCCTCAAGCCTATGCCGCGCCGCCCCGACGTCAGTCTCCTACGCCGCAGCACGACCGCCGCCACGACGTCCAAGTCCAGTACGCCTGCCAGGAGCCCCGCGCACCCCGGAAGACTGACGTGTGGCGAACGACCGACCGACGCCCGCTGTGTTACCACTGCGGGGAAGCTGACCATGTGTACCGCCGATGCCCATACCGACGACTCGGGCTGCGCGGATTCCACCCAAACGACCCGCGCCCCCGTTATGGTGAACGCCCTCGGGAGATCGACGAGTACCTGCGACGACCTCAGTCCCCCGAGCCTGCGTCCCGCCGAGAGTTCCGGTCGCCGTCGCCACGACGTCCAGCTTCGCCGAAGCACCGACCCCGACGTGAAAGCCTGTCACCCCTCGCTCCTCGCCGGGGAAACTAGGCGCGGCAACCCCTGGAGGTGGAGTTGCCGAAGACGACCGACGCCAAGATCCTCCACGAACGTCGGAGAGCCCCCACTCGAACCCTACCAGAGACCGAAACGACGCCCCTGCAACGGTGTCCAATAGCCTAAACGTCGTCATTGACGGCCACGACGCATCAGCACTCGTGGACACCGGAGCAGACTACTCAGTCTTGAGTGGAAGGCTCTCCCGCCGCCTTCGAAAAGTCACGACGCCATGGGATGGACCTCAAATACGAACCGCCGGAGGGCACCTCATCACACCGGTCGGGAGATGCACTGCTCGCGTCGAGATCCACGGTGAGACGTGCCCTGTCAAGTTCGTCATTCTGCAAGACTGTTCGAGGGACGTTATCCTCGGAATGGACTTTCTCTGCGAGTATGGCGCCGTCATCGACCTCGGAGCAAACCGGCTGACGCTACGAAAACCTGCTCCACCACCGCGTACCATCCGCAGACCAACGGGCTAACGGAGCGGCTCAACAAGACGATCGCCGACATGATCTCCATGTACGTCGACGTAGAGCACAAGACGTGGGACGAGGTATTACCATACATCACGTTCGCCTACAACACCGCAGCTCAAGAAACAACCGGGTTTACACCATTCGAGCTGGTGCATGGAAGAAAAGTGACGACCATGCTGGACGCGATGCTGCCCCATGAGCCTGTGGATGACGGATGCGACGATGCCCATGTAGTCAGCCAGAGAGCAGAAGAAGCACGCCAACTAGCCTGCCTTCGAATCCGCGACCAACAGCGTGTCGACGCTCGCCGGTACAATCTTCGTCGCCGCGCCGTCCACTTCCAGCCCGGAGACAGTGTGTGGGTGTGGACGCCGATTCGTCGTCGCGGTCTCAGCGAGAAACTGCTGAAGCGCTACTTTGGGCCTTACAAGGTCATCCGACGCCTCGGAGATCTGAACTACGAAGTTCTTCCCGATGGAACACGACCATCAACCAGACGTCAGGCGCGGCCCGAGGTGGTGCACGTCGTCCGGCTGAAGCCGTATTACGAACGATAGCACTTTCCACCTTCGTCGACGAGTGAACTGTGAGCTGTAAACTGTGGCTTGCGATTCTGCTGTCCTTTAGTTGTGGATTTGTTTTTTTTTTTTAGTTATGTGATGCATCGGGACGATGCACTTTTAAAGGGGGGGATAATGCCGCGCGCAGGGCCGAGAAAGCAACGCTCGGTCACGGACCTCTAGAAAGTTCTTGTTTATTCTTGTTCCGGACGTAACTTCTATCATTTATTCCTGCTTTTTGTTGTTCTAGAAAGTGCTCGTTCATTCTCGCCCCAAGCGCGCTACGCTCGAACCTTCTCCGCCGAATCTTCGAGATAGTGACTCACTCTAGATAAGAGGCCGCCCGCGACCTTGTCGAGTCAGTCTCGCTCGCGCTCTGTTTCGGCGCTGTATGCAGACGACATTGTACTCGTATCAGAAAGTAGTGAGACAATACAGGAACTGATTAAAATTTGCAGCAGGGAAGGGGACAATTTAGGACTAAAATTTAGTAGGGACAAGTCTGGTATAATAGTTTTCAACGACGAGAAGAGGGAGCCCCTGGAGATACAGGACACATTAATAGAACACGTAGAAAAGTACAAATATCTGGGAGTATGGTTAAGTGAAGGAAGACGGTATCTAAAAGACCAAGAAGATATGGTAATAAAGAAGGGGAAACGAGATTCGGCTATCATGAAACACAGGGCACTATGGAACTATAATAGATATGAAGTTGTTAGGGGTGTATGGAAGGGAGTCATGGTGCCAGGACTGTCATTTGGGAATGCGGTATTGTGTATGAGGTCAGAAATTCAGGCAGGTGTAGAGATACAGCAAAGGAGTGTGGGTAGGTTGGCATTGGAGGCACATGGGAATACACCAAATGAGGGAGTACGGAGGGATATGGGTTGGGCATCTTTCGAGAGTAGAGAAGCGATCTGTAAAGTAAAATTCGAACAAAGACTAGCTGAAATTGAGGATACACGGTGGGCAGCGAAAGTGCACAAGCATCTATATATGAAAAGTCTAAACACTAAGTGGACAAACCGAACCCGCAAGCTGAGATTTAAATTCATTCAACGAGATGGAGCCGATCATATCAGTAGAAAAGGGAGTAAAGGAAACAGAGAGGAAATTGTGGGAAGAGAGAATACAGGGGAAATCAGCTTTAGCAATATACAGGCACAAAAACAAAAAATAAAGAAGGAACAGCTGTATGATAATTCAGTGGGGAGCTATTTGTTGTTTGAAGCTAGAAAGGGGGTGCTGCGAACGAAAACGAATAGGGCTAAATTTCAGGAAGTAGACACTCTGTGCGACGTATGCAACCGCGAAAGGGAAACTATAGAACATGTAATTTTAAGGTGCACGGGGCTTCGTCCCACCCTCTTGGGGGGGATGACTACGGATTTGGAGGGGGCACTGGGTTTTCCGGGCATGGATGGACTAATGGATAGGGAAAGAATTGCGGTAACTAAGAGGAGATTGGAAGATTGGTGGAAGAGATCTAGGGAAGGATAAAAAAAATACATATAAAAATAGGCAATAAATTCAATTTAAAAGAGAGGGGGGTCTGTTATAACAAAATTCATACAAATTAAAAAAAAAGAGAAGGGATGACGAAATGTTAGGCTAGGTGGCGCAAGCTGCCGCCCGTTACAAAGGGTATAGCCATTACCATCCATCCAGCCGCGACGTGACGTCACAAGTGTGCTGCCCCTACTGAAAAAAAAACCATTTGGTGCCTGTATGAAAGTAAACGGGTTCATACCGTTAACAGTTTAGCCATACCGACCACCAGTTTGCCAAAGGGGTCGCCCGTATGGCTCAAAGGGGTCCCCCGTATGAGCCATAACGGTCACCTATTTGGGCAAACAGGTCACTTCTTTGGCAAACGGGTCAGTTGTCTGGGCAAATGGGTCACTCGTTTGGGCAAAGTTGTCGCACGTTTGCTCAAACCGGTGGCCATGTTGCACAAACGGGTGACCGGTGACCGGCAAGCTGTACCGGTTTAATCAAACGGCTCTCCGGAGCCCGTTTAATACTGAACGTACAGGTCGGGGGCATGGGCACGTCAGTTTCAGCAGTGGCAGCCTGTTTCGCGAAAGCCGAGAGCGCCGGTTCATCGATTTACAATCGTCCGCGTAATGCAAGTAATTATAATGATATTTTGATTGAGCTGATGTTCGCTTATACTGCAACAACAATAAACATTTTTTTTAACGTAAACATGCGACGTTGCCGAGCGATATTTTTGACAGAATTTTAAAACTTTGGCGTTCTTTGTTGCTTCAATTTACTTATTCAGCTCGAATCTCGCTCGCAGAGGACGCTACCGCATGAAAGAATATACTCTGTACGAACATCGAGCATTGCGAGAGCTGGGGTGCTATGTTGCGCTTTTTGGACTCCCAGGAGACTTGGAAGAGGGAAGTAACGTCAACGACTAGAGAAACGCAGATTGGATGTTGACAGAAGAAAACAAAATCAACATCCAATCTGCATTTGCTGCGTTGTTGACGTCACTTCCCTCTCCCTAGTCTCCTGGGAGTCCAAAAAGCGCAACATAGCCCCCCAGGCCCGCTGTTGCAGCAGTCAAATTGCGATCTCGCGCTGGGTGCTTTTTTTTGCTCGGGAGCAAGCCGAGCTTCAGGCCGGCGCGCGCCATTTCCAGGTTTCGAGCGTGCTAAAAGAATTCGCCTGCTTTCCGAGGCTGCAAACGCGGCATAGTCAACGTTCTGTTGCAATTCGAAGAGAGGAGGAAAGCGCGTGTACAGCGGTACAGCGGTTGGTGCACCCTCTCCCCTAGCATTAACAGCAACAAAAAAAAAAAAAACTAACCACGTTTTTTTTTTTTTTTTTTTTTATTTTATTGAAGGTTGGGGTGCGTCCCGGTGTCCTTCGCCTTGAACTCGCCCCCTTCCTCCCCTCTGGTCAGCTCTGTCACGTGACCCGCAGCAGCGCGCGAGCTACACACTGATAACCATCGAGATCCGGAACGGCGCGCCCAGCAGCCGCTTTTTTCTTTGTCTGCTTGTTCTCAGTTGCAGTTTGAACTTCGCTCGTCCTACCTGCTTCGATCTGTCGTCTAACCCCGCGGTCTTATTAGGATGTCTCCGACAACGTATTGGATGTGCACCAAAGCTATCAGTGTTCGAAAAGTCCTACGCGTATATCGGCAACAAGCGACTCTTCAAAGAAGTCAGGAATTCTTGCGGTTTTGTTGTGTTCCGCAAATAGACCCCTTTCGAAATACTGCCCTCTTTTGGCAGCTGTGGAATGCCTGCACAATGGCGGACTCAAACCGCAACGTCACGGCACACTTTATGCGTTTGGTTGGAGCACAAGAAAAAAGAAACCCACAGGACAAGGTGATAAGCGCAGTGACGTTGCACTTTCGACGTTGTTTGATTGGGTGGTCGGATATTAGCGTTGGCCGCGCTCCGACGTTCGCTATCATATGGAATGACTTGCACGTTTCACGACGTCAGTTGTTCCGCCATTGTGCAGTGGTTTTGACCTTCTAATAATCGCCACATGAATTTCGAAAGGGGTCTATGACAGCTTGTGCGCCGCATCGTGTTGAAACTTCAAGGAGCCTTCTTTCTCGTTTTTGTGTTTGTGTGGTTGTCCTGCTTTGACCGTGTCCACTTATATTTTGGATTACATCTTTCAAGTCAGCTATTACTATGGTGAGTGCACTGCAACCTGCTTGTTGGCAACGATTGACCGTTCTTTTACGCGTACTCTTCCAGATTATCTAGAGCATTATGCAGCGTTTAACGTCGCGGCAGCCGGGAAAATATTTTTTTCCCAAAGTCTGCCATATAGTCTGAAATTACCTCGGCAGTATAAGAGTGCATCTTCACATTTCACAGAACGCTTGCGCGTTTGTACTTGTCTACAAAATAAGCTGTAATAAACTTCTAGGCGAATTGAAAACGATCTTTTGTGCCTGTTTTTCTGCCCATTTGCAAACACCTGTGCGAGCACGATTTTTTCCACGTGTTTCCTCCATGTTAGAAATAGGTCTATGAGTTTCGGGACGTCTTAAATAAGTTTCAGATAACCAACCTTCCAGACGATACCTATTTAGGGCTAGCGAATAAATTGTCTATCCGAATGGCGCATTCAAATATGTGGTCACGTGCCTGGTCGAACGTGCACCCGTATCAAACGGGCACCCGTATCAAACGGGTACCCGTATCAAACGGGTACCTGTATCAAACGTGATTATGGGATACGGGTACCCGTTTGAAACGGTACCCGTATTGAACGGGTACCGTTTCAAACGGGTACCCGTATCCCATAATCACGTTTGATCCAAACGGATCGACAGGTTTGCCACCTATTTGATTCAAACGGGCGACCAGTTTCCCACCCGTTTGAATTTCAAATGGTTTTTTTCAGTAGGGGCGCCAGTGTTCCTTGACTAGACGTTAACCCGCTTGCCGTCCGCTAAAGAGTAGCTGGTCGCATCATTAAAATGGGTTTAGTGGAGTACACGCGGCTTCGCTTTGACGTAATATTTCGCCTGTGATCTCATTTCGTGCCACTGAAGCGATACCAGTAATTTATTCTTGTTTCGTTTTTGACCGGAGTTGCCCTTTAATTCATTAACTTAAATAGATTCTTCCTGCCTGTTCTTCCAGAAATTGTATTAATCCTGCCTCTAGACACTGTAGTAGACGCAACGTTTGTTTGAACAGTATACACTGCGCCTCAGACATGGGTTCAAATTTCAGTTCGTCATCTCCGGATTGTAATATTTTCAAAGCACGGAAGCACTGCCATGCAATACACAGTATCATTTGTGGGCATGGAAATGACAAAAACGTCGTTCGCCTTTATAAATGGTCCCTCCCAAGGCCTGGCTTTGTAGAAAACTAGACGCAACAAATATCTTATCTACTCAACTCACTACGAAAATTTCAGTACCAGTGTGAAGAAACCCTTCCGAGTCATACAGCTTGGCGGTGGCTTCCGGCTTGTTGAAGTATCCGCGCACGCAAGTTGGTCCCTTTACGCGTATCTCGCCGTGCTCACGGGGTCCTAGCCTCATTTCCGTATTCACGTCCACCACCTGTTGAAGAAAAGAAGTGACTTTCTCTTACCGTAAAAAAATAATAATAATAAAACATCTACTTACTTTCATGCGTGTCATCGCGAGAGGTGTCCCTATACTTTCAGTGTCTTCAGAGTTAGATGGGGTAAGTGATATTGACCCACAAGTTTCGGTCAATCCGTACCCTGGGTACGAAGAGATGAATGGTTTGTAAGAAAGTAGGATGATGACAACGCTAAAGTTGCCGGCGAAGAACGAAAGGGGGTGGCTTTAATTTCACTCACAACCTTTCGGAAATTGCATTACTTAAGTTACCCTTTTTCCGACTGAAGGCAGTGTCTATCACGACGGATAATCAGGCCGGTGTGGTGAGTTGCCCTCTTGCTTTTTATAAGCGTGAGAACGTCATCACATTCGTCTATATTTGAATCGATGACAAATGATCGCTCGTACACTCTACACGTGTTTTTTTTTGTCATTAAAATAAGACGTAATAGGGTATTGGGCTAATGTGCACGGTATTGCGACCATGTATCAGTTAATTCGGGATCCAAATAATATCACCATCCTATATTCAAAGTAAACGTTTGCTTCCAAGTGTAAGAGTTGACAATAAACGTCCAAGCGACAACTGAATCTGGTTGAATAAATGCTTAGTGCGGATATGAGAGAAACAAAATGTCAAGCTTTTTTATTCGTCTTTAATTAATTATTGCCAAGTGAATCTTAACTGTTTCACATTTTATCACTCCCACTCTTTACGTTTTGTATAATTGTCTAAGTTGGAACTTATCCTATATCACGATAGCCAGAGTAGGTAACAGGGAAAGCTTGCATGGCTAAGCTACTTCGTCAAGCACACTGCAGGTGTGATATCACTTGATGAAGTTGATGGCATTGGACTTGCTCGTGTTGGTCATACCGTAGGAGGGAGAGGGAAGGTGGAGAAGGGAGTAGCGTAATTTTTACGCCAAGACCCTCCCCTCCCCCCCCCCCCCCCCTTTCCCGCTTAGTTCCTACGGTCCGATAAACACGAGCAAGCAGGGTCTTTGTACGCTTTCGTATTTAAGCTAAATAACGGACAAGACGAAAGCACCTGTTCAATCGTGCTAGAAGTTCAGGTTAATAATTGTAATCCAGATTCACGACATAATTGAAACATAACTTTTGATGGTAAGAGCTTGCAGAGTTAGCGAATATACACCCCAAAGACGTTTGTATATCTACAAAAAATTTGTAGTATATAGTTTGTTTCATGATTAGATTTGTTTCAGATTCACACGAGCTTAATTAGCACAGCTTGAACAATTAAGCATGTGATTTGCACATGCTTAATAACTACTTTCGGGAAAAAATACAGCCAATAAACGCCATGCACGACATTTTGTTAAACATTCGATCAGCTCTGCAAACAATCTGGGACGGCCACGAACACGGCAAAACTCTCATGAACTAAGAGTGTGGTTACCTTGTTGTAGGATCTTGATATTTAGCTTGGTTCTTACGGCGCGTGCGACAACAGATGGCATTGAACTGCCACCAAAGTAGAGAATCCGAACACTGCTCACGTCGTACTTTTTCAAAAGGGGACTCTTCACCAGCTTTTGGATACACGTCGGAACATGGGACATCACAGTCGCCTAAAAGAATAAGACAATTACGCACATTTGTGAGCGGGAATTTTGCCCACAACACGAGATAGAAGTTTTTTTGTTTTTTAATGTCGAAATGTGGAAATGTGGATTAAAGATAGACAACAAGCCAGACTTGTACCGTACGCATTACAAGTAATCAAATTACTTGTAATCGATTACTTTTTGGGGTAATTTTGTAATCAGTTGATTACTTTTATTAGGCAGTAATCACAAGAGTAATCTGATTACTTTTTGAAGTAATAAAATTACTTGTAACAATTACTATTTTTCCACGCTATACCCCCCCCCCCCCCCCCCCCCGGGCACACGCCTTTTTTTTTCTGAAATGACAAAAATAAAATTTGCTTTTTTTTTCGAACGGCAAAAAGAAAATTTTCTGCGGAGCTGTAGGAAACGAGGTCAATCCCTTTCTATGTACAGTTTCTGTGGAATGTCCGTTTTTTTTTTCGATCTGGGACTGGGAGTGGGAAGCCCCAGGGAAGCTACAGTACGTGACAAAGGCCATTCAGGGTGAAGTTTGAGGGAGCAGAATGTAGCTTTGTAAGTCCTTCGTTCAAACTAGCCCCCTCACGCACACAAGCACAGACCTAAAAAAATAAAAAAAAGCCTGCTTAGGGTACCTGCTCGCAGCCCGTAGGAGAACCAGAACCGAAGAATGCCTAAAGCGGATGCAAAATATAACAAAGCCAGTTGCAATATTTCCCCATTTCCACTACGTGGTCTTTGTGACAAGCAATGTTTCGAGTTGAGAAGTGGTCGGGGCGATCTCTTCCGCTAACGGATACTATACATGATCCGTTTCAAATCCTGGAGCTGCTGCTCTTTTGTATAACATGCGAGCTCATCCACATGTGAATAATAAAATTAGCGACGCAAACTTTGAGCGACAACTCTTGCTCAAGCTTAACAAGATCTGGAACCCCCTCCGCTCCCCCCCCCCCTCTCCCACATACACAGACTCACTGGCGAACGCCCAAATCATTAAACTTCTTCAAACGAATTCTACGCTTGCGTCCGCATTGTGAAGGTGCAACGACCACGAAGAGGGAACCAGTTTTTCTTCTTCAATACTTGTGCAAATGTGGAATATAGGTTGGAAGCAGTTTATTGTTATGAGCGCTAAAGATGTACCTTCACACAATAAAGTAATCGGAAAAGTAACGGTTACTTCTTTAAGTAATGTCCAATTACTTTTGCCGTCGAGTAATCAAGTAATCTAATCGAATACTTTTTAGCAAAGAGTAATAGTAATTGTAATCGATTACTTTTTTTTAGTAACGTGTACAAGACTGCAACAAGCTAAGGGTATTCAATGCGGCCTGCATTGTTGTTGTCAAATACGTGTATGGCTATAAAGATAGCAGCCATTTAGTAAGTGATAACAATAACGTAGCTGTTCTTTCCGTGCGCAATCAGTCACATTGCCGATGTTAGTCATTTTACCGAAGCAGAGAGTTGTGTCACCTGCCACTTCTTACTCGTAACCCTCATTGGCTTATCTCAAATTTCAAACGTAATATATTCAATAGCGAAATGAACGAGATTGTTTTGAACTATATGGTATCTGCTGTTTGTAGAAACTGCCAAACCATCAAAGAGCAGGCTTGAAGTTATAATCAGAAAGATAGCGACTTTTCAGTGATCACCTTGTATTTATCAATGGCTGGAAGAGTAATGCTAGGCTCGGATCCAGGAAGCAAGACCATGCAGGCTCCAACAGCAATCGAGGCGTTGAATACGGTGAGCCCTGACACGTGCGTTAGGGGTCCAGTTCCCAAGAGGATGTCGTTCGCGTCAAATGACCGATGCCTGGGGTCACTGCGTTTTCGGCAAGATGAGAAAGCAGCGAAGTCACATGAGCAATATTTAGCGTGAAGGCGTCTTCCCGTCGATCAACGGAAGCTCGTTGCCCTCAATGAAGCTCGGGGTGAGCGTCCATGATGAAA
>JABSTQ010000353.1:0-29350 GCA_013358835.2 Ixodes persulcatus
TGTTAAATCTTTTTTTGGTGAGTCAATGAGGGTGGAAAATTGTATGAGAGCTATAGACTTTTTCTTTAACGACGCCGCCATCTTGAGAATTGCGGCACCGACGACGCCGTCTAGCGGCTTAGAAAAAAAAATACCGGCTAGTTCTGGCAGCACAGCTATCTGGGTAGGCAACGGTGTGGGTATGGGGGGAACTTGGCTAGACTTGGCTAGGGTGGGCTGCAATAACTTGGTTGGAGCTTGTCCGGTTGAATCCAGCTGGCTACTCACAGGCCATCACCTTGCCTCCTCGAGAGAACGACGACGAAGACGATGGGGTGTTTTGATTGATAGCATCCTCGATCATCCGCACCGGTGCGCACCGGTGCACGGAGGTGCGCCCCGTCGTCTTCGATCAAGTGCACCGGTGCGCACCGGACGTCCTCGATCAACGGAGCGCGCCCTCCCGGTGCAGCTTTTCGTTGCCCCAACGCGCACCGAGAAAATCGACGGTGCGCCGGGGTGCAGTCCCATCAGGCATTGCGGCCAGGAGCGGGAATAGCAGACGCGCAGTCTGTCGAGGTGGCGACCTTGCGAAAACGAACACGCCTCGCATCTGCGCTCGATGAATTCCTCAGCTTTTCTGAGAGCGAGACGACGAGCTTCTTATCATCACCGCGCGGTTACCGGCGATTGCTGCGGTGGCAAGGAGCGCCCGAAAGGTATGAACTTCGTGGAAAGCGTTGCGAGGTGTTTCGATGACACCGAGGTACGGCCATTATGTGGTGGTTCTTTTTCTCGAACCAACAATGATGGGCAGCATATACCTGTGAAATTGTCACCCGCTTCGTGACCCCACCGACAATCACGTCCACGATGTTCATTCGTGTGGGACCGCCAAATCCGCGAGTAAAAAAACAGGAGAAATTGACAGCAGACGGGCACCGCGCGCGGACCTACGCAAGAAAAAACAAACAAAATGCGAGGTGACGCATGGTGGAGCTCGCCGCGGTGCACCGCCGCGGCGCAGTTTGTCGGTTTGTCTTCGATGTCGCACCGACTTCGTGCTGCACGACCGAGGAGTGCTGTGCACCGTCCAGGTTTCTGGGCGATTCCGGTGCGAGTTGATCGAAGATGCTATGAGTTTCCACAGCGAAGTATATATGAGCAGTTTAATGTAGTCTATGCAGGTAAGCTCTCGGCATATTTGATAGCTCCATCTTGAGTGATGGCATGTAGACTTCATACATTTCACATACCATGGGGCTTGCAGTGATAACCTAATTGGACCACCTGAACCGGGAATTAAAAGCGGTCCTCTTCTCGTAGACGAAGTGGTCGTGAGCTTAAACGTGACGTTGAGTCTGATACGAATCTTTCGCGATTCAAGCTCGCAATCAACTGCATGACTTCATAAATAAAGATTCTTGGGGAAAATGCGAAGCTCGATAACATTGCAGCCACACTCGCGCTGCAGCTTCTTGTGCTCATGGCACACTTTCTGCTAGTGTTCTTATGCTTTTTAAAATTATTTATCCATCCCACGACCACGCAGTGGTAGCCAGACAACCGTAGATTTTCGGAAATTGCAGCACGGTAAAAAGGAGCACTCAGAACTAACTCATGCACGACGTCCGTTTTTAAGCCTTTTCGCCCATACCCTTGGCGGTTGCATACCCTGTGTCAGCGGGCAATCCAAAAATGCACCAGGTCGAGAGTACGTCAGTTACTCGCTGGTTTGAGGTTATGCGAAAAAGGTCTATAGTTGCTGATCGCAATCGTACACACATTGAAAGCTAAAGCCGCAGTCGCCCTGCTCGTGATGCAAGAGACGTTGTTTGCTATAGACATGACGGAGCGACTTCCGGTCACTCCGTCTTTGCGAGCCTGTCGAGCTTGCTTATGTCACCCGTGCTAGAAAGCATGAATGCTATACGGAAAACAAAGTTGGAGATTTAGCGTGTCTTCGGCTGTACGCTTTAACGTCTTGGAGGAGACAAGTTGGTTTGCAAGAATATTCGAAGGTAGTAAAGTTTAAAGATGCGCGTATCTCGTATAACTATAAAATCCCCAACTTTTACTTTTCTTTGTTTGTGCGTTTTCTGGCCTTTGACAGCGATCTTACTCTTGGTGAAGCATGTATTACACTTTCCCGCTATCTCTACTAATTCATCTGTTCATTTTTCATACGGCTAATCAGTGCTCCAGAAGCAAACAATTTAAATGTCAGAGAAAAAATAAAAATTAAAAATTAGAGTAGATCTTAAAAACAACACGAAACCAAAAACATACCGCATCTTTAAAAAAGTAAACTTACCACAAATTCGTCGGCAATGAGGCGACTGAATTTAGGCTGGAAAAATAACGGAAACAATATAAGCACGGGTGCAATGTCTTTTTATTCGAGATTAAACGTCGGCCCTTATCTGCTCAAAAGAGTCGCGAAACACATGTAGCCCGGTTCACACACGCAACGCAGCGCGAAGTGTCAGAGCTGCTGTATACACGCCCGTTCACACACTTGCGACCTCTTAGAACCCAGTGCCTTGGAACCTCTTAATATCTCTTTCGACGAGATGACACACTGGCGCCATCTATTGAGTAGCAGTGGAAACTTGGCGTTCCGGCATAATTTAAATTTTTCTCGCGCATTATCCTTTCTTTCTTGGCTCGAAAAACTGCTGTCAACGTTATAAACGAGCCTTTCTCATAGGTATCACGCACATTTGACCTCGGAAATCCCGCAAAACCTTCGCTCTCGTGAAATGCAGTTTCAGGGTCACCGCATAAATGGCGCCAGCGTGCCAGTGTGTTCTCTCGTCCTAAGAACTTTTTTACGAGGTTTCAACAGGTCTCGTCTCTCTCGCTCGTACTCAGTTGCAAGTGTGTGAACGGGCCTTACCGGTACTCCTGTCTGTTCGGCCTCAGCGCCGAGCTAGCTTGTGCGTCAGCAGGAAAAGGCCGGGTCGCATGCAGCGGAGCGATATGTCCACAGCGCCGATGTGGCGCTGCGCTCTGTGATTACAGGCCTTATCAATAAGTTCCAATACTCCGTTTTAAGTCCTACTGCAGCAAACGCTAGTACCTGATAGAGCCAGTAAAGCAACGCCAAAAGTGCGTCGTCACTGCGCTAGTTATTTATTTGGGTTCGCCATCGCTGACCAAACCAATGGGCAATATTAAATGCGTCGCAATCCCGCGTTTTTGTTTGTTTGTTCTGTTTTGCGTGATTGGTTTAGTAAGTGATAACAAGCCTACAAAAACAACGAGGTCACGAGCGCCGTGATGGTGCACTTTTAGTGCTGTTTGCTGGCTCCATCGGATGGTATAGAGACAATAATAGAGTAGACCTTTGCATCGCTTATCGCCCGAGCGAAACATGCTGAGTCACTGAGCTGTGGACGCATGCCCAGCGTCTGATATACCGTACAGCAGATCAACAGCGTTCCACGGCCCAGCAGAAAAATATGGTAGCTCGCAGAAGGAGCGCCGAGATGTTTCGGTGGCGCTCTCTTATGGTTTCCCTCCGTGACGTCACGACTGGGGTTTGCCTCGCCGTGACGTCACCAGTTGTTATTCTGGCTACTTACCATCGGGTGCGACGACGAGTTCGATGGTGTGTTTAAAAAGCACAGTAGAAGCTAGGAGCCATCGCAATCAGAAACTAACACCGTTAAAGTTGACAATCTGACAGTGCTCATATGCCCATGGTTTGGCCAATCATGGAAAGCTAGTGGAAAGCTGACCACAGCGACACTTTTGGCCGCGCACATCGCTAATAGAGGTCGGCTATAGGGAGTATTCACTGGCCGCCATATTTGAGGTCATTGTTTAGAGCGCATGCTCAGAACGAGCTCGCATTAATAGGCTGCCAAGACCGGCAATCTTGGTGGTGCGGAATGCACGTGGCGAAAGAACTGTAGAAGCTCGCGTTCAGCACGCGCTCCACAGCCGAGCACACAGCTATGGCCACCATGGCCACCAGTGAATACTCCCTATAGAAGTATAAACAAAGTAAAAAATAACAATTGCGTATGAGCGTTTTTGATTGAGCTATTTTTAGGACGCACGTCGAACCTAACTCCGCCATTATGAAAGAACGAACTTGCGTCGGTCGGTAGCACGCTCTGGCAGGCATCGCTCTGCTCACACTGAAAGGAAATAGACTCAAACATTTGAAGCGCACATTAATGGAATCTCCAAACGTAGTCGGAAGGGGGCAAGAATTGTGAGCGCTTGAGAAAGCTGGTGCTTTCACTGAACTGAGTTCGAGCTCATTTTACGTCGTCGTGCTGAGGTGGGTGTTTCTCAATTAACGAGGTTGAGTGCAATTAACGTGCACAATTATATACGGTATAGCAGATTTAATGCAAAATTGTTTCCCGAAGGAGTCGAGCTATCGGAGTGCTTTCCTACATCGTTTGCGTTCCCGTAACTCTATTCGTAACCCTTCTACTATCCACAAGAAGATCTAATCATCACGCCCCTAGCGGCTAGGTTTAGACCGAACCAATGGGGACACCAACAACATGAATTATTAAAGTGCTCTTTAACGGACCCTCCCCCTCCCCGGGCCTCCCCAATCCCAAAATTTGCACCCTTCATTAGTCCGTACATTTCCCGCTAAATTTAATGGAGAAATTGACGTCACGTGACTTAGCATCAATTCATTTTTCCCGCTATATTTAGCGAGGAATTTTTATGTCACGCGACCTGACGTCACACGACCTATACTATAGTTCCGTTTCCCCGCTAAATTTAGTGAAGAAACTAACGTCACGTGACCTATTTGCGTGACCTATGCACCAGTTCAGTTTCTCTGTCAACTTTGGCGGAAATAATTGATGTCAGGTGGCCTGCCGTCACAAGACCTACTCACCGATTCAGTTTCCCCTCTACATTTTGCGAGAAACATGACGTCACAAGGCTACCCTGCCAAATGTGGCGGGAAAAGTAATGCCCCGTGACCCATGCACCAAGTCACCCGGTCCTGTTTTAGAGAAAAGTGTACAACATTGGGCAATCCTTTACCTGTGCATTGTTTCCTTCTGGTACGGGCACATAGAACACAATGGGCGTGCCGCAGGTGGCGTCATCGATGCTCGGGTCGACTTGACAGAACGCGTCGCTGGCGTGGGAGGCATCGTCACAGTACGAAGCGAGGAAGTCCTTCGCAGTCACTGTGTGGCGGAACGGGGTAATGTGTTCAATTAATACCTCTTAGATGATAAGGCCTGCGCGTGACGTCATCGTTGGTGGATCCCAGACTCGCCTCAAACGGCAAACAGGCCGAAGCTCGGCGACATCCGCCGTTCGCGGAGAGAATGCTAAATTAAAATATACAAAGTTTTCATCAGTGAATAGAGCAGGTATATCGGTCACATAATGCGGTACCTTAGAGACGTGACTACATATACTGAAATCAACCTACACTCTAACAAATGTTTAAAAATTCTAGTGCATCTGATTATGTTTAACGCACAGGGGAAAAAGCAGTCGCTGCAATCTATGTTTAAAAAAAAAAAAAAGAAAACAGACTGTGCTGTGGCAGTTGTCATGACGTTTTACGTGCTTACATTATGCTCGGTGTCACAGCGGTTTCTTACACGGACCAAGGCATATATGATTCGACCTGATCTATGCATATTTTCAACCATGGATGAATGGACGGATGGATGCTGTGAACCCTTTGAATCGGGCGGCGACTTGCGCCACCTAGCCAGTGTTTTTTTTTTCTTTCTTTTTTCTAACATTTATTTAATATAGAGTTATATATAGAGAGATTTATTCTTAAAAGCTATATGCGATCCGTACGACGGAGGCGCCTCTATGCAACCGAGCGCCCACACCTTCCGCACTAGGGGTCGCCCGGAAAGGAAAAGGAAATATGCATCCTTCCCTCGACCTATGCACTAGTCAGATAACCTCTTCTTGATTATCATAGCTATGGCTGAAGCTTCAAACTTAGCTTTGTTTATTTCTAGTTCAGCGCTGTGTATGTGTCCTTCTGCTTCTTGTCCCTCGTCGTTTCCGCTGTTTTAACCTTTTAAAGATGTCACACCAGCTAGCCCAAGCTTCAACCTTAGCTATGTTTATTACTACTTCAGCGCTGTGTGCGTGTCCTGTTTCTTGTCCCTCGTCGTTTGCGCCATTTTGACCTTTTAAAGATGTCCCACCAACTAGCCCAAGATTCAACCTTAGCTATGTAAACTACCCGTTTCCCATGTTATTAGCTCGTCGCACTTCTCACCGGTATTGCATAAACCTAAGTCATGTCTTTCACACATCTCCAGTATCATGTTTCCTGTTGAATATGTGTACCCATCCAGGCCCTCCACATGGGCATTCATGTCCCCTAGGATCATTACTTCGTTATGTTCTCCAAGTTCAATAATACTTTTAAAATACATTCAACCATTTTACTGTTCGCCACTTTAGCATTGACTCCTGTCCAGAGGTGCACAAATCCAAGAAGGACCTGTTCGCCTCCTAAAGCCCCTTTCAACCACAAAGGTTTTGTGCATTCTTCTCTGATTCTATGCAAGTTTGCAGTTTTTTCTAAAAAAAAAAATTCCAATCCCGCCTCCCTTCCTGCTGCCCTCCGTTCCATTTCATTTTCCCATACGTAATCAGGATCGCAAGGGGGTTGCTCCGCGTCTCTGAAATTCGTTTCAACTAACCCATTATACCGTTAAGTCCTCCTGTCTTAGTTGCTCTTCTATCTCCTCCCATTTTAACCTGTTCCTCCCTCCCTGCATGCATATGCCGGCACGTATCCAGGGGGGGGGGGGGGGGGGGCGGGGGGGGGCGGGGGGGGGAGGTTTCCTCCTTAAATCTTCTGTTTTGCTGGGGCCTCCTCTCCCCCCTCCACCTCATAAAGCATTTTGTCATGGACGCCCCCCCCCCCCCCCCCCTCGAAACAGAATGCTGGCTACGTGCCTGTGTATATGTATGCTAAATTTGCTCTACCTTTGCACCTAAATCTCTTGCTCTTACACTTTCTATATTGCTTACTCTTTGGCACTTCTTCTAGTCCAACTTCATCTACACCGGAGCCTGCAGTGCTCCGGGACTTTCAAAAAATTTACGACACGACGTCCAATTTTATTCTCTATCGTGCTACCTGTGGCTCCACTGTAGTGGATGCCGTATGCAAAAGGGTCGGAGCGAGCCTCATACACCACCCTGTTTACTTCCAATACGCCGCACTGAAGTAGCTGTTTCATCCCCTTAATCGGTTAGCGCCCACCACTCGCTGCTCTGTCTGAAAAGACTGTCCCCAGACCCTCTGGGATAGTGCATATTTGCACATGCACCCTCTCAAAGACCTCCTTCAGCTTACGTACCCCAATCTCTATATCTCTGCCGAGGTTCTGGCTCGTTCCCTTCAACACATCAGTGAATCCCGCATGCACTACTACTAGGTTCTCTCCCTCCGTGTTACCCCAGAGCTTTTCCTTAGTTTTGACCATACCGTCTACGATGCACTTTCCTGACTGGGCCACTATGTTTACCCTCCCGTCCCCTTTCACCTTCTCCACTAGACCCCCTTGACCCTTGTTACGTTAGAGTCTCCTACCACCAGTACCCTCTTATCCTTCAACTGCCTGTCTTCACTCCTTTTCCCTCCGTCCCTGCCCTGCGGCTATCTCCCTCCATCTATCAGCGCTACCTCACTTTGCATCTGCCGGTTTACCACAGTGTCCTTTACTGCCCTTCTGGTAACCTGCGTGACTACGGCACTGTAAGGTCGACGAGCCACTCCCATCCCGCTGACTTCCTCCTGCTCACTAGCGCTTCTTTCCTCTGAGACTGCCCTTCTCGCTACTTTCACTGTCGCCTCCCTCCTCAGCTGCTCCAACCCAGCCTCGCGCTCCCTCTTACGCTGCCTCATCTCAGCCTTCCACGCTTCCCCCTTCTTGAGCTCCTCCACCTGTCTCTCAAGCTCCACCCGCTTCTCCCGCTCCTCACTAAGCTCGCCTACCATGCGCTCCACCTTTCTTTTTCATTCACTGATGAGCTCCTGAAACTCTACCTTGCGTTGCTCCCTCTTAGCTAACACCTCGACCTGAATCTCCAGGACAACCCGCTTCTCTCGCTCTACTTTAAACTCCCGCTTGGCCTTCTCAACCCTAGCTGCGCGCACCCTTCTATCAACTTAAATCCCTCCGCAACCCTCTCGCAGATTCAGCAAACCAAGCTACCCTCCTCCACCTCCGCTAAGCACTATAAATATGTCTCATCTAGATGCACACGCCGCGTGCACTCACCACACGACACTAGGTCGTCAACCCTTTGTTGGGTTTCCTACGCCGAACCATTGCGCCTATAAAACGCAAACCGTGCTAAACAAAAAAAAAAAACACAAAAAGTAAGCAAAAAAAAAAAATAACTGCTTTAAATTAAAACAAAGCCAAAGCCTTACGCTGTCTTCCCTTACTAGTGGTCTGCCAGCGGCTTCAACGAACCTAACTTTCTATTTCAGCGGTTCCTACATTCTATGCATGCAATCCATGCACGCTAAAAGAAAAGAAAAAAAAAACGCCAAAAATCACAACAAAGCTTTACTCTATCCTAACTTGCCGTTCCACCTTCACTCCGAACGCAGTGGACGCCACGAAAATCGCGTGACCTGCCGGTTGGGCGGAGCGACACAGGGAGCTCAAGGTCACATGACACTCTCTCAACGCTAGATTGGCTGGGATGGCTCCTAGCGTCCTCTGCGCTCGGACTGTAGGTAAAACGGAGTAAAGACCCCTTTCGAAATTCACGCGCCCATTGTTAGAAGGTCTGAACCACTGCACAATGGCGGAAAACGCGACACCACAGAGATTGAAATTCTAACACTGCACAAGCTAGAAATGAAATGCCATTAGTACGGTTTCTAAGGTTCCTACATTGGCGGTGTCTTCTGCGTCCGCCATTGTGAAGGGATTCCACAGCTTCCAACAGAGTGCGCACTTTCGAAAGGGGTCTATAGACCTTTCCAATGTTTACAAATCCACAGCCCAGCGTGCGATCTCCACAGCTCAGCACGCGCGTGTGCGTCGCTCCGGAAAGCGAGCAAAGCACGCGCCATACGCACGAACACTGGAAATGGCACCGGCCATACGCTCTTTCTTGGAAAGGTCTATAGTGGCCTCCCGCGGCCTAAACTAGCCTAACTTCCTATCTTAGCGCTTTCTGAATATATTCCAACTATTTCATGCACGGTAGAACAAAATCTACAAAGGAAACACCAAATGCACTTCGCTTCACACGCCTTCAGAAGAGCTTCCGCAAACACGTCCGCTTCGCTCGACAAGTCAGACCGATGTCCAAGTCATTCGCCGAGCTGCCTCCTGCAGCGATTGCCTGCAGAAGGCAGCTCGTGCTTTGCGAAAATATTGGCACATTTGATTTTTTTAATGTTTTTTGTGATTTTTTTAGAATTAGTGGACAGCACCAACAAAAAAGGCGACCCCCCAAAAGGATTAAAATCGAGTCTCTGAGTCATAAAACATATCGGGGTAATGCCTGTCAGACCCCGCTCTTGCCCAGGGTGGCCAGCCGTGCTCATTGCCACGCGTGAATCCAAGCTGCGACACCAGGCGGCGCGCCAATCCTATCCCCAGCCAGCCTTTCGCGCAGCCGGAGTGACATGTACTCAGCAACACTGTACGTGAGGCAAGTGAATATAATAAGCTGGGAAGTAAACTAAAAAAGCTCTGATCGAAATGTTTTTGGCGGTGCCGTTTAAGCTGCACTCAGTGGCTGCATTCTGAAATGAACCGCCCTAACGCGGTGACTTGATTTTATTCACAGTTTCCTAAATAAAAAAAAAAAACAGTTTAATATTGCAAACGAAATTCTGAGAAGTGATTATTCACAACGAATTAGGTGAGTTTCACGAACTTCATTGACAAGGGCTTGGCGCCGTATAGTTTTGCGACAGTGTTATTGTCCGTCATGTCAGCTGAGTAGTTTGTGAGAAGGGGCTTCACAAACTTCCTGCACTGCTGTCCCTTTTTCCCGTCGCGGGGGAGAGCAGGGAGCTTCTAACCTGGACCAACTGGGTGGCAGGTCCCGGGGCTCCAGGGCCAGCCAGAGTATTTTTAGTGCCTTGCCCAGATGGTGTGGGGGCTTGACTTCCCTTCTCCCATGAAAATAATGCTGCTCTGTAACCGACCTATTTGAGACCTGCACGTGTATTTTGAGCGATTTAATAAAGACAATTGTGTTTGTTTTTCAATGATGTTGGGAATGTTGGCAGGCTTGCTAGTACAGCGCTCTAGCTGAGACTGGGAGAAAGAAAGCACTGCAAAGGCTGGGGCGCGCGAACGTTTTGAGACGCAGTTTGAGTCCCCCGCTCAGCTCGTGCGCTGGCTTTGGCAGTGCTTTCTTTTCCCCAGTCTCAGCGGAGACGCAGTTTCTAGCAAGCCGCCCCTGGTGTGTCCGCTGTAGATTGTCTATTTGGCCAGTGTAGTACGGCTGCGATCATTTGTTTCATCATAACTGGGAAGCACTTTAAATTTAAATGAGACTGCTGCACAAGCTTCAAAATGCGCGCGCTTTATTGCGCCCTTTAATATACGTGTCTCACCCGGCCGCAGGCCGCCTTAGTGTTTTGCGAGTGGTTGTAAAATCCAATACCATGCTCTTTTATTTATTTACGTCTAAACAAACAATGATCTCGCCCCGCGGCTCCGCACGGACAGCTGGGCCTGCACGGCGGTGACGGCGTCGACGGAGAAGAGAGCAGTAAGATACGAGCGCTCCTAGCGGCAAGGCGGATCGAGCGAGAGAGCAGGTTAGGAGAGGGCATGAACATGCTCTTCGGACTCTCTTGCCAGGCATTACCCCATAGAGAAGGCGCTGGTTTAAGGCACTCAATAACAAATAACTGAACGAAGATAAAAAAAGTCGTGTGTGATACTGGCATCGCAAGCATTATACCCCAAACATGCAGAAAACAACATTCGCTTGCACTAAAGAAAGTACTGAGATAACAAAAAGACTATACTCACAGTTCTCACCACTTCTTTCGAATACTTCGGCTACTAAAGGGTAGATATTGTTAAACTGGTAACCATTGAAGCCCAAAGAGAGGACTTTGATCATGACGCACTGGAATCGAAAGATTTTTTTATCATTAATTTTTTTAAGTGAGGCTTCTGTCGGTGGGTGTGCAGAGTCGGTCCCAAGCGTTTTCCAACTTCCGCGATGAAATATGTATTGATGCAAAGCTTTTCAAAAGTGCGGCTTTCCAAAGGTGCGGCTTTTCAAAAGTGTGGCTTTTCAAAAGTGCGGATTTTCAAAAGTGTGTATTAATGCAAAGCATTTCATGAGTGCGGCCACCTAGTAGCCGCTGCTCCAACTATCCGAGTCCGCCATTGTTTGGGCACGTAGTGAGCGTGTTTTGGACGCGAGTGCTTCGTCAGCGTTCGGCGAAGACTCGGACCCAATCGCAGGCTTCGTGCCCAAGAAATTGCGACCAACAATGTTGCTTGATGCACCTTTGAAAAGAGGTCTATTCGAATCGCTTTGCAGCAGTGTTTCCCAAACTTTGCTACCATGTGTCCCATCAAACAAATTTGTATTTATTTATTTATTTATTTATTTAGTTACCTTACAGGTTCTTTCGGGCATTAAATATGGGGGAAATCAACACAAGAAACGATAGCGTGACAGTATAAAGAAATATGATAAAATATCGTGTCGCGACCTCCCCTCTTGAGCTTGTACAGCCAGTGGCTTTGAAAACGCATTAAACTTACCTTAACAATTGCAGACACATCCTGCAAAATTGAAATAAAATACAAGATTATTCCAGTTTTGTTTATTTACTCGTGTAAAGCTGTATGATGCGCAGTTTGTAAAAGTATTGATATATTTTCGATCATTTCTATAATCACTGACAGAATTTCCATTTAGAATTATTTATTGATTGATTGGCTGACTGATTGCGTTGATGCTTCTGGCGTCGTGGTTAGTTCTTTGTCATTCTCATCGACCAATGCAACGATCCCATTGGCTGCGGAGCCATGTTCTCAAAATCCATAACGCCAGGTTTTTTTGTTTTTTTTTGACAGTTGTCATTGGCAGCGTTTAGCATGAATCTACGTCACCTTCGCTTTCGCTAGGGGGACGTAGAGTTACCTATAGCTCCTGACAAGCTGGTTATCTTGTTTCTAATCTTGGACATGTGTTGTTTGCTCTTGAACATCATGAGGATATGAAACTAGCATGAACATGTCTCCAAGCACCTGCACATTCTGTCGTCGTAGTCATATACTCACAAGACGGTCCAACACGAAGACCAAAGTAGTGAATGAAAGACAAAAAAATCGACAAATATTTTTGTTTCCTGATTGCTTAGTGTTTTCTTTGGATTTGAAATCCTACGTGGCAATAAGTTGCAAAATGTTTTAGGGATCTTCTTTTGTTTGGTGTCAACACCGATGGGAAATGTCCACTCTCATCATGTCCCTTATACCCCTTACGCACTACTTCAAGATTTGAACATCACAGTCCTAGCTCAAATTAACACAATTAAAGAACCCTCGTTTCATGGCGTGCTAGAGCTCCGTGGTTCTGATACACAGAAAATATGTTTCAGGAATAACTAGGCGGCTCCACAAGAAAAAGGCTTACCGACACAGTTTTGTTGCATAAGTTCCGGTTATTGTCGTTGTAGCACTGATAAAAAGAAACACGTAGTTAGGAACTGAGCACTCGCGAAGGCTAGCAGATTGTGTAGTGGCAAAACATAACGGTACTTCAGCCAAAACATAAAGTGTAGACAAAAAACGAGAGATGTTGCCAGTTACGCCGCGGTGCCACATCATACAAAAGACAGTCTTCAGACTCTGCCTGAGGCGTGCTTCTTTCCTTGTTTGACGGCCCTGCCACGCTTTGTACTACGAAAACTGTCGGCAGACAAGTTCGGCGCATACATGCGTATAAAGCAAACATGCTTTCAACATACGTATCCCCCGGATGTAATTCTCCCATCCTCCCTGCAACAAACACCCTGTTTTTGTATACGTATGCAGTGTCACTGCGGCTTTGCTACCGGGTTCAAGCAGGCGGCCTCGCGGCCAATTCAAGAGGAAGGCTCGAGAGAAACGTGGAGTTAATGTTTCGGTACCACTAATTGCACAGCCGCTTAAGTTGATCTCGCTGCGCAGGTAGCGCGAAGAAAACTTCGCATTAGAAAGAGCTTAGCAAACGCAGATGCAACGCCTCAAGCCTGGTTCAGACAGTTGCGTTTGACCGCGTTTGACTGCGTTGCGGCTGCGAGAAACCAGGACATCCCTCCTCCTCATATCGCGTGCCAAGATGATTTCTTAAATTGGATTCCACGCTTCATACGAAGCACAGATGTGCCAGTGACTCGCTTTCGGTTCTCGACGCAACGCAGTCAAACGCACTCAACCCCAAGTGTCTGAACCTGGCTTTAAACTTCGCGAGTTCGCGGCTACATGCGCGGCGCAGCGTCCTTGCAGACGCTATTTAATCTGGAGCTCAGCATACTTTTTGTCTAGGTGGTGCAAGTCACCGCCAGATTCATGGGAAACAGCCGCCGTACATACATACATACATACATACATACATCCAACCAACCAGCAAGTCACGTGGGGTCGGACTTTTTGGAGGCGCAGCGGGGGACAGCGGGTGCATCACTGGGTCAGGTGTTAACCCACCTAGGCCCCCCGTTTACGCCGCTTTGCGGCAACAGTCTACGGATGGTTCCTTAAAAAGTAATAACACACTTGGGCCACCCGTTCATGCCGCTTCGCGGCGCACTGCAGGCGGCCCAAGCCCCTCTGTCCCCCATTGCACTTCCGAAAAGTCAATTCCGGTGGAGTCACGAGGGCGCCATCACTCTCTTGTGCGTCTTTACTTATAAAGTCAGCGTTGAACAGCGCTCCCATGCACGAACCCACACAACGCTGCCGCTGCCGGAACTTCCGCTCCCATCGGGATGAGGAGCGATGTGTCGTTTTGAGTCGGACCGCAGCCGACGCTATGAGCTAACGGAGCCAATCAAGTCGCACCAAAAGTCCATCGTCATGGCGCTTGTCGTTTTCGTGCGTACCGTCTGGACCAAACACGCACAGTGGATGCGTCACTCATTTCCTATGCCTTTCGAAATGCGTTAGAATATTGCCCTTGTGCATGGAGCCGTCTTCGGTTTGGACGGTCGTGGTTTGGATTGGACTGAACTGGTTTCGTCATGCCGAGGCTCAGTCCCAGCCGTGCTCTTCTAACAATTCTTTTAAATTGGAAAAAAAAATGCGGTTTATATGTTAGAAATGTCTTTGGTGATAGTCAATTGTAATAGTACGCCGATCGCACTGTGGATAGTATTAATTAACTGCTTCCATGGGCCCTGTCTTCTTGAGATTTTTTTCGGATTTGGCGTCAAACCTGAAGCGACAATGCGCCTGTTCCGGCAAATTTAACAAATATCTGGTTATGTATTTATTAAACTTAGCCTGCGGCGTTCAGAAAGCATTATTGCAGAAAAAACGAGAGGGATAAAAATATTTAGATGTATAAAAACAGACGCAAGCATTAACAAACTTGGCTATCAAGAAACAAAAAAGAACATCGCAGAAAAAAAGCAAATTAATGACAAATATATGGATAGAAACATCATAGGAACCTGAGTGAATTTTGGTTCTTACGATTATTTTAAGGTTAAGATTTAGCTCTATAATATTTTATTGCGTAATATATTTTAACTCGGGAGAAAACAACTAGTTGTTTAATACCACGTATAAACTAAAAAAAATATGTTTGTATGTTCTTTGTTACTAAAATTTTGCGTCGTTGTTTTTCACTGCGTCCACGACGTCGAGATTGCTAGTCCGTCCTCGAGCAACTGTGAGCGACTTCCCCCGAACTTATCTTGTAGCTGGCGTTATATTCACTCGTTGTCGTTAAATGGTTCCGTGTGACAGCGAACAAATTACACACGGGGAAAATCTTCTCATTATAGGTATTATTGCGTATTATAAACACCTTGAAAACCCTAAACCCAGGAAGAAGAAAAAGGAGGAGGCACACACAGGGGTTCCTTTTTTGTTCTTCGATCTTGTTTTTTTTTTTTTTAAGCCGTTAAAAGTTACCAGTTTGCCTCCATGTTCTCTATATGTTTCTATGAAGTCATCGCTATCTTCAGTTTAACATGTCTTTACTACCATTTCGTTTTTGCGTGCCGTGTCCAGGCCAAAAAAAAGAAAGCACGCAAAGAGACGAAAAAGAATTCGTCCTTTTGAAAATAAGTTTGGTACGTCAACTTCTAATATATATATATATATATATATATATAACTGGGAAGAAAAAAACCCTCGGTGAAAACAGCAACAACGGACGATTTAATCTTCGACGTTTCGGCCGGAGTCCGGCCTTCGTCAGGATATCGCATTTATCATTTAGAGGGTACCGAACTGTATGTTTAAAGATGTATTGGTAAACTGTGGAAGGCCAAGTTGTTAGATTTCTAATAGGGTTATATATATATATATATATATATATATATATATATATATATATATATATATATATATATATATATATATATATATATAACCCTATTAGAAATCTAACAACTTGGCCTTCCACAGTTTACCAATACATCTTTAAACATACAGTTCGGTACCCTCTAAATGATAAATGCGATATCAATTATATTACCACGGAAGATATAATACACAGTAGGGTACGATAACGGTAAACTCACCGAGTCGATTCCATAGACGTTCGGAAGAGTCATACTCGTGCAGACCCCTACAAAAAGATATTGCATGTTTTGGTCGGGAACTGGCAACGCGGACTGAGGATGTCGGCTGAAGATGGTCGGCACGACGACTGGGAATATATTAAATGTTTAGTAAAAATTCGTAGATTTTTTATTTTATTTTTATGTCGTGAAAAATACGTATATGCGCTCTGTGCATGTGAGTTATACGACCAGGGGGACATAATGCAGGAACAATAAGTCGAATAATGACCTAAAATTCGTTAATTAACGTTTCCACTAGTTAAAATCAGCGCAATGTTTCATCATAGTAAAACAAAATCGAGTCTATACACCTTTTTCGTTTAGCCTCGTACCCAGCCACGTTGTCCCCATATCCGGTATGCGTTCCGAAAAAAAGCAAGAGATTTCAACGCGGAAAACGAAAAAAAGTATAGAAAGAAGGAATGACGGTTGCAATGAAAATGTTAACATGTTCTACTGGCGAGGCGAGAGGTAAGCGATGTTTTCACGCATACCGGAAGTTCCAGAATCAAAGATGGCGGCGCCCACGTAGAAAAGGTGTATAGTTCGTTGGAGCTCAAGAACGAAGGGCGAGGGTAGGGCGGGTCGGAGAGGAGGAAGCAGGCGGAACGCTGGAGAAGAAAAGGGGAAACCTCCTTCTCTCTTTAGCGTTCCGTCTGCTTCCTCCTCCCCGGCCTGTCTTACCCTCGCCCTTCGTTCTTGAGTTCCAACGGACTATTAGCCCCGAGAGCGAACACAAGCGTCGCTGTGGTCGGCCTTCCACGATTGGCCGAACGCTGACTATGACGTCAGAAAAGGATTTATCATCGACGGAAATAAGAGGAATGAAAGCACTTTAATTTTGACGGTGTTGGCAGTGTTCCTTTGAGAGCGCAATGATTTCAAGCTTCCACCGTGCTAATAACAAACACCATCGAACTTGTTGTTTGCAAGGTAATGACGTCACAAGGGGGAACCACAGGAGGGCGCCACCAAAACATCTCGCCGCTAATAGGGACAAAAAATGAGACAACACACCGTTTTAAGACTCAAGGTTTTTCGCGGTTTCTTTTTCTCACTGTAATCGTTTACCAGTTCGCTTGCGCAGCAACCCGTATTTCATGTTGTTCCAATTGGAAATTTCAAGAGCGTCGTCGAAAACCAACAAATGAGTAAATATTAGAAAGACCTTGAGCGCGTGGGAAGGGTGGCGGCGCGCAAAGGTTACCACCGGTGCAACAGGCACAAGGCTGGCTGTGCCAAAACGCGGAAGATAAGATTATCACCCGCGTTTTCTGAGGCTGTCTACACGGGTCTACCTCTCGTGCGCCAGCTCGCCTTCACTCATCATCAAGATTGATACAACATGAGGAGAGCAAGTCGTCTGAAAGGATAGTGGGTAGACCTCCATGCTAGACGCCTGGGGGTCTACCCACTATTATTTTTAATCAGCCAATAAGAGCTCGGCGTTCTCACGTCATCGCAGCCCCTGTGCAAGAAGCAGACGAACTTGCGAGCACCAGACGGTGCTGACGATGCTACTTATACAACGTGCAAGTTGGTCTGCTCCTCGCGCATGTCGTGCGTTTGTTTCCCCCCGACCTCGACCAATGACGATGCTTGCTTGGCTGCCTCGTCATCGTGCGTTATCTACGCGTTCTCTATGTTGCCCTTTGATTGACGTGCTCCTCCTTGCGTTCCGACGCTCCAAAGACGCATTTTGTAACACTTGCTCGCCGTATAGACCTTTCCAGCGGCAGTCTCAAACGAAGCGCCCGGGCGGAAAATGCTGAGTCACTGAGCTGTGGACGCATGCGCAGCATCCGATATACCGCACAGCAGACCAACAGCGCATGCTCAGAAGGCGTTCCACAGCTCAGCAGACAAAGATGGCAGCGCGCAGAAGGCGCTTTTTGGAAAGGTCTATATTCATCAACTACTGCGGCAGACGCAGTCGACCTTGACGCGAAAGAACTCGGCCGATCTGGAAAACACTGCCTCCGTGCACAGAGGCCCGTTCACACACCTGCGTTCGCTTACGACCGACTTGTCGCCATCTCTTACGAGGAGAGAACCCACTGGCACGCTGGCGCCATCTATGAAGTGACCCTAGAACTGCAATTCACTAGAGCGGAGGCTTTTGCAGTATTTGCGAAATAGAATGTATGGGCTATTTGAGAAATTGGCGTTGATAAATTATACAACACTGTCAGAAGTTTTCCCAAGCCAAGGAACAAAGCACGGTGCGATAAAAAAAAAAAAAAAAAAAAAGAAATGGTCGTTTATAACATTGTCCGAAATTTTTCAAGCCATGAACCAAAGAACGGTGCATGAAAAGAAAAAAAGGCGGAGATACGCTAAAACTGCAAATGTTCCACGGCTACCCGGGAGATGGCGTCAGCGTGTTTTCTCGTCTGAGGTCTTAAAGGCCCGTTCACACACTTACAACCGAGTAGGATCGACTGAAACAAGACCGGTTTTCAATCCTCTTGCGACGGCGTGGGACCTGCTCCGCAGCAGCACATCCGGTACTGAGCCATCGGAAGAGGCTTAAAAACCGGTCTTGTCTAGTCCTACTCGGTTGCAAGTTTGTGAACGGGCCTTTAAAGGGACACTGACACCCCCCAAATTTTTTTTTTCCTTTTTTGTCAGGCGATTCATTATGGTGTCGGAATACTACCCAATTAATATTTTGCTACAGAGTCGCGTGTTTTTTCAATAAAGCCAAAAAAACGCAACTGCGCGAAACCGAAACCGAAACGGAGAAGTGGAGAGGATAGCGTGAGTGGCGGAAGTCACGTGGCTGCACCCGACCGTGCGTTTTTTTTTGTTTTTTTTTTCTCCTCTTTCCGCACGTAGCACCGTAGCAGACGAAATGCGTTCGCCCGCCGTGGTATTCCTTTGCAGTTATGTTTGTTCCGCTCGCTGTTCTGTATTTCAAGATGAGTTGTTTTGTACATTTAATTGGCAATTAGTAGTGAGTGCCCGAGTGCCGTGGTGAATTCCCGTGATCAGCTCCGAAAAGAATACTCCCAAGATGTTGCGTGAAGAGTTGCCTCACATGTCCTGCATCTGAAAGTGGCCAGAGTTATGCCAGAGTGCACAAGTTTCCGAAAGATCAACAGGTCGGGATCAATGGCTGGCTGCAATTCCTGTAGAACCATTAGGCGAAGATCGGAAAGCGGACGCTACCCGATTCATATGCTCCTTGCATTTTGTGGAAAGTGATATACATTGAGTTCGCAGTTGTCAAAAATGGAATCCATACCATTTAGTGCAGCGACGTATCGTCCACAGAGTTTTTTTTTTTCTGTGATAATTGTAAAAAAAGAAATGTAAACAGCGCAGAATGCTTGATAAAAAAAACAAAAAAAAAAAAAAACTACACCCACACCACGTATCGAACCCGTGTTCTCTGCGTGTGAAGCGGACGTCTTTCCACTGAGCTACAGAAGGAATTCTATCTTGCCTAGTTATGCAGCGGGTAGACTGCATGTCGGAAGTTTGCTGCCGATTTCCCGATTTCCCTTCAATGCGGAGGGCAAGTTCGTCTGCTTCTCGCGCAGGGGGTACCGGTGACGTCAGAACGCCGTGCCCTGATTGGCTGATCGCGGCCCCCCTATCTGAGCGTCGTCTGCTCCGTTGCAACGTCGTCTGCGTCTGTCTTACCTTTCCTGCGACTTTCGGAAGTGCAGAGGCCAGATTCACAAAACCATGTTACGCCGAAAGAGTGCGTAAGACAAAACGTGAGAACAAATTCGTATTCACGAAACGAAATTATCGTAAGTTTTGCTCAGGTTACGACGGAATCCTACGACGATCAACTCAGCATGGCCGACAGCGTCGCTTAGTTACTTGGTCGCGACGACAAACGGACGTTTATTTTTGTACGTGCTCTTCTCCCGCGTCACGACTACAAGCAGCAAGAAAAAAAGTAAAAAGTACTTGAAATAAACCACGACGAACAAGAACGCTGGATCCACAAACACCCGGGAAATGCTCCAACGGCCACGATTCCACTGACCCCGTCCAAGCGAGCTCGGCAGATAGGCCTAGCAGCGGCGCAGCGGTGCTCCGACGGTCCTTGGCCAAGACCGTCTGCCCACGACCGGCTGGCGTGCTGAATGGAATATGCCCGCGCGACCCTTGTGAACCCTTCAATCTCTTCCTCTTGTCATCGCCTCGTTTTCCGAGGCAGCGGCGACTCTCGCCGGTGAAAAAGCGGTGAATCTCCGACAGACGCAGGAAAGGTAAAGCAGCCATCGCTTTGACTAGCAGACGTAAAGCATACGACGTTAACTGCACCAACCCGCCGACGCCGTTTAAGAGTGAGGAGTCTCGCCGCACACGCAAGAAGGGAAAAAGTATTTGGGAGGGAACTTGCGGACACTCTCGCTTCTTAGCAGACAAACCTCGGCGCCTCGGGACACCTCGCCAGCGAGTCCCTTGACTTCCCTCCTTGATGCGCGTCTGCTAGTTGTTCGACAAAAACAACGCACCGCTCGAGTTATTTCGTCTCCCCTCTGTGAAAGGCGAAGTCGAGCTCGCTCGTAAAGACCTGCACTTCCGAAAGTCGCAGGAAAGGTAAGACAGACGCAGACGACGTTGCGAGCAGACGACGTTGCAAAGGAGCAGACGACGCTCAGATAGGGGCGTCGCGATCAGCCAATCAGGGCTCGGCGTTCTGACGTCACCGCTACTTCCTTTCTCATGCGCAGAAGACGAAAATGAGCCCACTTGCGAGGCGTATACATGCACTCCCGGCTTGAAGTCGAGCAGCACAAAGCATAGGGCACATTCGCACCTCGTAAAGTAACCGTACGCGTGCGTATTCAACTCGAAGTACGCACTTCGTGCTTGACGTTTGAGCGGGCGATGTCTTCAGCCACGAGAAGGGACGACGGCTCGGCGACGTCTTCGTGCAATCGGCTTGCTGGTCGGGCGTGTCGTACGGGATGAATATCAGTTCTTTTGATCGGTCCAAAATTTCTCTTTCGAAGAAAGACAGAATTCGCCAGTACCGTGAACGACAGTTCTGAAGTAGAGGTCCAACGCCCGTCGTCCGCTGCCATCCGCTAGTGCTAGTCCCACGATACGCGAAACGACGCCATGTCGAGAATTATGCAGTGAACGCACAGAAAGCTTCCGGCTGTCTGGCGCTACCTTTTTTTTTTTTTTTCAATCACCGTATTTGCAGCTTTTTTGAAGCCACAAAAAAATGGGTTTCATATTTTTTTTATATTTTTAATATTGACTGCGTGCCTTTAATGACCCACGACTTTGATTAAATTTGGTGGTCGCATCGATACCTTACAAAAACGGCCCGTGAGCACGGAAAGGAGAGTGAGCGAGACTCGAACCGGCCAGTTCTTGATCGGCGGTTTTCGGGCGGAAAGAAACCGAATTTCGAGCCCCAAAATCTGTTCTGGGTAGTTGGGCTCTCATATGTCACGTACAACTAAAAACCTCGGCGAGCATAAATACCCTGTCAGTGTCCCTTTAAGGCGCCTTGCAATCCCATTTAAGCGTCTACCTTTTTGTTGTTTCCAGATCTCTTGTGGTTTTGGGCAAGCCAGCGAGCACGGAGAGAGTCACTAAATATCAGTGCGTCATATTTTAACAGGACGACGCGGAAACCTCTTCCTCCTATGGAGACGCCCCGTGGTGGCGAACGCGCGCGACATGTGACGAATTCGTGACGTCGTTCGTCCCAGTCAGCTTCTGCCTTACGACTGGTCAGAGCCGCTAAAAGCATTTTTTCGTTTTAGTCGAAATACAAAATATAAGTGGCGGGAACCGTTTCAATGACTTATGAAAGTAGTTCTTTTCGGTATGTTACACAAGAAAGGAAACAAATGCAGTTTAGGAAGTACGGAAACAAGAAACAACGCGCGATGATTCGTCGACTACCCACCACCACAGGGGCGGATCCAGAACTCCGTTTTTGGGGGGGGGGGGGGCGGAAAAATTTGTAAGGATACTATTCTCCCATTCGACGGAGGGGTTCTCCAAGTTCAGTGTACAAGTGTGCCTGCTAGGGTGCGACCTACCCTATTTTGAACCCTCGTCCTTGAGTGCCGAGCCTTCTTTCACCTGGCAGGCCGGTAATCGGTTTTATTTGGGGGGGGGGGGGGGGGGGGTCGGGGGTCTACCCATGTCAAATTGCCCTTCGAGAAGGGGGGAGGGGGGGCCGACTTAGGTTAGGTTGAGGCAGAGCCTTTTATACTGAGGCTCTGGGTTGAGGGGGAGGCCGCCCCCGTCGCCCCCCCCCCCCCCCCTTGGATCCACCCCTGCGCCACCAAGCGGTGGAAGAGGCGGCGCAGGCCGGCGCAGGCCGGCACAGGCGCCCCTGCGGATCCTAGCAGACGTCGCACGACGCCGGCGGAACACTTTGCAAGAAGCGAAAGTACGAATTTGCGTCCTGTGGTCTCGCGCCACAGGAGACACCCACCCGGAACTTGCCCGGAACTTGAGCCTCCTCGAGTTAGGGCCGAGAGGCTTCGCCAGCGCGCTCCGGACGCTTACGAGGAGTGTCCCCGTACGGTACTACTCCCAGCTCCGCGTTATATCGAGGATTCGGAGCTCCAACTCCGGCAGACCCGGTAAATTCATGCCGGCAAGCGCGGTGGAGGGAAGCAAGCAACGAGCCGTTGACGCCCATGCGGCTGCAGGGGAAGCGACCGTCAACGTAAGCCGCAGCCGATTGGACAGTCGCTTCGCTTCTACCATTGGCCACCCAAGCCAGGACCAGGGACGCCATGAAGCATGTTATTTTGTGCCTGTTTTTGTAGCTTTAAGTTGCCTATACCTTTTAAAATAATGCGAATTTCGAGAAAAGAAAGGTTTCACTAAGTTACTACGTTCAGTGCGCTCAGGTCCGGTGCAAACTAAAACCTAGTCAAAAAATTGACCGCATCTCCACGTGGTGAATGATGTTGCTTAGGGCGAAGCTCTGGTGGTGCTTGTCTGCGTAGACGCCGAGCCGCCGCATGCCGAGCCTTTTCATTCATGTCAGTAGGAGAATGTGTGGTTTTCTTCTTTTTCTTTTTTTAAGCGGGCAGATGGGATGGCATCTCAGAACCCCCTACTCTTTTTTTTCTTCTTTTTCTTTGAGCCTTTTCATTCATGTCAGTAGGAGAATGTGTGGTTTTCTTCTTTTCCTTTTTTTTCTTTTTTCATCATTTTTTTCATCTTTTTTTTTTCAATATTTTGCCCTACACGAGCACGTGATCTCACGAGCAGAAGCACGAGCACCCGACGCCGGCCTACGGCGGACAACGGACGGCGGACGGACATGGCCAGCCCCTAAGGAGCTTCGCCCCTAAAAGTCGTTCCAGGGCCCTTTTAAGAAGTTTTAAGGCGCACGGTCCTTACGCGAGTGTGCGCACCAACCTTGAAAAGACATACTATTGTGAACGCTCATCACTCGGCGAGGTTTCGAGCCGGTGGTGCGTCACATGAAAGCGCCCTACGTTAACAAATTGGACTGTGCGGCACTTCATAGGAAGGTCCACAGAGGACCCATCTCTGTTGTTGCGAATCCTTACCTTCGTCTAGTCTCTCTGTTTTCGCACCTGCAAGCAAGGTGAAAAAGTTTAAAATGTGCTTTAAGAGTTTCCACGTGTTTATGAGTTTGAAATTATTCATGTGTATGGTGTCCACGATGCATCCCTGTGTCCTAAAGCAAGTCGCAAAAATATGCGCCAGCACGTAGAAAGCTCGACCCTTCACCAATTGTGCATTTAGGTGATGCATTCTTACGTGGCGAATTTTCCAGGCGTACCTATCTTCATGTGAAAAATGATTCCAACAAATTTGCCAGGGTGTGTTCGCAGACGACCGAGTTTGCGATGGTTGTGACGCGTGGTGCCATCTGCCGGTAATCGAAGCGGGCGGTCTGCATGCTGCGCCTATCGAGAGATGGCGCGGAGCGTTACAACCATCGCTAAGTCGGTCGTCTGCAAACAAGTCTGCCGTTTACCTTAAGTTGGTCTCCTTTTTCAGAGAAAGGTAGCAACGCCTTGGCATTTGCACATTTGGTGAAAGTTTGAGCTTTTTAAGTGCAGGCGCCGAATTTTCCCCCTGGTTTTTGACCCAGACTCATTGTGGACACCTTATATAACGAGTTAACCCAAATCACTTGACACGAATGTCTTGCGATGATCGCATATCGTAAATCAATCATGTTCTTTAATTAGTTATAAATGCAGAACTACAAAGTGACAGCTTAAAGCTGTGAGCTACAGCGCGTCCCCGAAAAAGAGAATTACAAAGTTGTACTCGTTTTTTTTTTTTTTTTTCATGTACGCGTACTCGTTATTTTTTCTTTCTTTTTATTTCTTTATTGATAATTTTTGGAAATAACATACTTTTTGAACCAGATAACTACAAGCTCTGAAACTTGAGCCAAAGATGCCGCGTGTGAACCGAAGAACCAGCGGTGAAACAAATCTGGCATTTGTTTGGCAATTTATGCCAAACGTTGCACTCGAAAACTGAACTACCAATAGTGAAGCATAACCTTGATGCCACTTGTTTGGTGATGTAGGACTAAAGATATCAAATCACAACCCAAATACCAGACGCGAAGCTTAACTTTGGCACTTGCAAGGCCAAGATACTAAGACTTTGGCCAAACAAGGTCAAGTTTGGCTATACCTTCGCTTCTTCGGTCTTTTTAAGGCCATATACATTTCCAGACGAAAACCAAATTTCGGCCCAAAGAATTGTGCTACCTCTGTCCACATAGTTTCGAGCAACACTTTTGAACAAGAATTGAGACTCACCCCTCCGAGCTTCTGTGAGACAGCTCATACTCAGGCATAGTGCAAGGGCAAGCAGAAGGATCTTCATAGCTGCACCTCTTGCACCGGGGTGCGTCGTCCTGCTTGGGCACCCTTCCAAGCTACGCGGTTTAAATACTCTACCTGACGCTTAAGTTCAGTGCGCTTGTTTTCGAACAAAGTTGGTACCATTCGACGTACATCCGGCTCATTCCATGAAGGCACTGGTGTAAGGTCATGGAACTCAGCCCTCCTGAAACACTGCTTCCTCTAGAGAGCACGTGGCGGTCGTAGAACAGTGAGTTGGGCGACGTATGATGGAGTTTGTCGCTTGAGTCCTTGCCCGTTTCCTGTGTGTTCAGCTCAAAAAACCTTGTGCAGTGTTTTCTACATTCCTAACCCCTTTGCCTATCTCTCGCTCTCTGTCTATCTCTGCACCATGTGAAAAAAATTATTAAAGACTAACGAATAAATAAGTTGACTGATTGATTAATCAAATTATCTTTGGGGCTTCTAACGGAGTACACAATATTCCCCTTGAAACAACTGGCGAGATCAAACCAGTGGGGGACACATTGTCCAGCTTGTTTTCCACACAGCTCGGTGTTTAGCCAACACGAGGTTTGTGGACTGGATTCCTTGCATCAAATCCCCAACTTTCTTGGACATCAGCGCCTGGCGGATGTCCAACAACAACCAAACAACAACAAGCATCGCAATGTTCCCCGGGAATGTTTTCGATGACAGTCATAAAATAAAAATAAGCAGTAATTAAACTTTTGGACGCGTCTAAAGCTTTTATTTTGTGGCTCTACAGTTTCTTTGCATCGAATCAAATTCACAGATTTATCAATTTCTGCTTTTCTTAGCAAAATATCGCAAAGTTCCCGATGTCCTGTAATTTTCTGGGTAGCATTAGAATGCAAATCAAAATAATTTTTTATTATTTTCTTAAAAACTTTTTATTCCATAATATGTCCTAGAAAGTCGACCAAGTATTTCTCGATCAAGCCAATACCACCCAGGAGACAAGGCCTACACGTAACGTAGCGTAACGCTATTGGATTAACTTGGGCACCCTTGGAGGCTATTGGAGGGACTTGGGCACCTTTGGAGGCTATAGAAGGGACTTGGGCACCCTTGGAGGCTATTGGAGGGACTTGGGCACCCTTGGAGGCTATTGGAGGGACGTGGGACCCCTGGAGGCTGTTGGAGGGACTTGGGCACCCATGGAGGCTATTTGAGGGACTTCGGCACCTTTGGAGGCTATTGGAGGGACTTAGGCACCCTTGAAGGCTAATGGAGAGACTTGGGCACCCTTGGAGGCTACTGGAGAGACTTGGGCACCCTTAGAGGCTATTGGAGGGACTTGGGAACCCTTGGAGGCTACTGGAGGTACTTGGGCACCCTTGGAGGCTATTGGAGGGACTTGGGCATCCTTGGAGGCTATTGGAGGGACTTGAGCACCCTTGCAGACTATTGGAGGGACTTGGGCACCCTTGGGGACGTTCCCCCCGACCGCGACCTCTACTTCCGGCTTCTTTTGACATTTTCTGGCTTGGCTGGCTCCAGCCGGTGTGTCGCCTCGTCTTATTCCTACCTTTATGAACTCCATAGTCATAGGAAATGAGACGGAAAGCGACTACACGATGAAGTTTGACATTTCGTCCCTGCTCCCTGTGGGAACGCGCTACAGCCATGTCTCGTTAATATATGGAGCCCGTTAATATGGACACCCCACTATCCGGACACCACTTTCGGGGACAAACTGAAAAAATGCGTGCATTTTTGTCTCGTTACTATGGACAACTTACATTATCGACGATTTTTTATTTTACGGGAACGGAGGTGTCCATACTAACGAGACATCACTTATTTTATATCCCAAGTGAATTGGTTAAAAAAAAAATCTTATGTTTTGTGCGATTTCCAGTATGAGCCTATAGAATGTCATTACTACATGCAATGATTACTCAAAAGTTCTTTGTACTTTTTGGTGTAGCTTCCTCTGTTTTATGAATACGTACACTATATTTTATCCGTAAACGGCAAAGTAATAAAACCAGACGTTTCCTTTGCTATTTGCTCTCTACTGCGCAATTCCCTCGATGTACGTACAGTCATAAAAATAGGATATCAAACTAAGTCAAACCAACTTGCTGGTAACTCTAAACGCAAAAATCAAAGCAAAGAAAAAAAAAAGGAGAAAAAGTTTGATTGAGCACGGCCGGGTTAGGCAGCGGCATTTTTTACGGCCTTTGCGCTCGCTTGTTAAAAGCAACGGGAGTTTTGTCTACCGTGCCGCGGCGCGACAGCACCACCTCTCCTAACGCCCCCGTGCGTTTGCATTTCCTTTAACCCCTCCAGACTACGAGCACTGCAAGAGCCACCTTAAAAAATTGTTCCGACCACCGGGATTAAAACTGTGTGCCAACCCACTCATATGAAACATCTGTAGTACGCTGATTAAAATATTTTTGACTTACAATACATAAAAGCCTGCTTTTATTAAAAACAATTTAAGCCTTTCCACTCTGGTGAAGAAGGAAGGGCAGCGGAGCTGTAGCTTCTGTTCTCGGCGGTGGCTTTCCAGGCGAGCGATCTGCTCTTCTTTCGCAAGGGAATCTGAAGCGCTCGACGCTGTGGAACTTCAGGCGATAGCGTCCTCGTGCCGGTTGCGGAACCGTTCGCGGCTGCGCACATCGCCGCTCCTTCCGTTCCCGCTCTTCTTCCTCCGAAGAAATGTTGCCGCCATCTATGAGCGACGGCAGCAACCAGTTGTCTGGTTGAAGCAGACAACCGGCAAACACAACACTCTGGACAGCTACCGCCGTCTATGAGCTACGGTGGCAACCAGAGTGTTGGGTCGACATTTGTTTGGTACCGGACACGATCCTGGGGAAACTAGCCCTTAAAGGGGCCCTGCAATCATATTTAAGCGTCTGCCTTTTTTGCGGTTTCCACGTCTCTTGGGGTTCGGGAAAGCCAGCGGGCACGGAGAGAGTAAATAAATATCAGTGCGTCATATTTTAACCGGACGACGCGGAAACCTCCTCCGCCTACGAGGGCGACCCGCGTTGCCGAAAGCGCGCGAAATGTGACATCTTTGGTCCTGGGCTTACTACTGGTCAGAGACGCTAAAAGATTTTTTTTTTAGTCGAGATACAAAATAGAAGTGTCGCGAACCGTTTCAATTATGTATGAAACTAGTTTTTGTTCAGTATTTTAGATCAGAAAAGAAACAAATGCAGTTTATAAAGTACGGAAACAAGAAATGACCCGTTGACATACCCGCCACCAAGCGGCGGAAAAAACGGCGCATACTAGAAAGGGCTAGTAGGATGAGGCCCCGACGAACGGCGAGCATAGGAAAAATCCCGGATGTACGCGGGTCCGACTGGTTCCGAGCGTTCCGAAGGCCTTCGGCGCGGGCTTGGTTGGCGATTTGGCCATTTGGCGGTATGGCAGCGCGAAGTGGCTCCCGTTCTGAACTGATCTTTACCCCGTGTTTGCTGCCGTTTATGGCCAATGAAGTGTTATGCCGAAGTAGTCTTTAATCGCGCAGCCATAGAGATCATATACTAACTCTAGAGGAGAAGGTCCGCCATTTTCCCATGCATTCTGGCTGCCGTAAGCGGCGGAGCATGCAGGCAGACCCTCGGGGTCCCACACATGGTTACCATGGCAACCGAAGCCCCGCTGTCCCCGATCGCACCTCCGGAAAGGGAGTCCCATACCATTTGTTCTGCAAAGTTTCGTCGACAGCATTCGATTTCACGAATATAATTATATCATCAGAGCAGTTTCATGAACTTCAACAATCCACGAACTTACCGGTGGAAAGGTATTCGCGTTCCTTTCGAAGCTTTCTTTTTGCATAGCGCGCAGATGTACGGCCTCCCGTCAACACTAAACTAAACCAGATAACTGGCTCCGCGGGTGGCCGCGCCCCAGGAATACGAAACCGCGCAACCACCAGATTTCCGAGATTTCGATAGAAGGGAAGTTAATGCAGCGTAATGAGTATATTGCCTTTTATAAGCGTTAGAATGGCTCAGAATTTAGTTTACAACGTTAAATTATCCCTGTTTATTTTGCTGAGAGTTTTCAGTATTCGCGATTACCATTGCGACTGTCATCCTTCAGCTGGCAACATTGGTTTCTTTCTCTCGTGTTCTGTCGCTTTTAGGGGTGTCGCGAACCAGCCGAGGTTCGAGTTCGACCAGGTTCGACTTTTTCGAACTTTAAGTGGAAAATCCGACGAACCTTGTATTGAGGTTCGACTCGTGTGCGCGTGCGCGACAGGCTGGCCAGTTGGCTTGGGATTGGATGGTGATGGCTAAGGGATGAATTAAGGGCAGCGCTGATTGGTTATTTCAGTTCATACAGTACACAAAAATTAAGTTATTACCTTCTTCAGTGAATATAATTGGTTTATTTTAATTGCAACTGTTTATAAAAAAAGAAATAACCCTTTGCATAAAAAAAATCCTCCAAACCTAGACATGCTTGTATCAAGTTCTGGCCACACTGTCCACGAAGTCGAACCGGTCGAATCTGGTGAAAAGTTCGAAGGTTCGTCGAACCGGTTCGACCCAGTCGAACCCCGAAAGTTCGACCTAAAAATCCGGTCCGACAAAAGTTCGCGACACCCCTAGTCGCTTTCTTTCGCGATCTTTCACTCGGGACCCAGGATGTCGGCGGACGGGTTTTTGCCACTCCTCCTCACCCACCTTTACCGCTCTGCGCGCAGCAAATGCAATGCGAGCCGCCCTGGCCGCCCGCTTCATACATCCTATCCAACACATGCTTTAGTGGCGCCCTCTCGAGCCGTCGATAC
>JABSTQ010000354.1:0-39363 GCA_013358835.2 Ixodes persulcatus
TTAGGCTTGGCCTGGGACAGCACAGCATCCATTGGGATTGCGAGGAATTGGTGTGCAACCACGGTTCCAGGGGTTAGTCGCTGTCACCTGCACACACGGCCTCTGACATTAATTTCCATAACCTTTTCAGTTGACGAAAAGCACATCAAGACTACATAGATGCTTTCTATGCTAATGCAGACTGTACTTGGACTAGTAGCATGTAGGTTTTTATAAATCCCCAAAAGCCTGCAATATAAAGATAATAATAATAATATTTTGCAAAAAAATAATGTGGAGGTATTTACACTTGGCTTAAACGATACCAAAAATCATGTCTTGCAGAGCAAAGAGGTGCAGCGTGAATATCAGCAATCAAAATTATGTATCATGATCTGTCCATACAACGAGTTTGTTAAGTGTAAAGTGAAAACGGACCAGCGTGCTTAAGCTGAACAATTTCCCGATGTGGGGCCCTCGAACTTTGGATGAATTAACCATATGCATCACTAGAGTAGCTTGAATGTGCGCTTAAAAACGATCTCGCACGACACTCATCGCGTTGAATGAGGCGCCCGTTTTCTACCGAGAGCTGTCCGTGCAAGCACGTTGAGAAAATGTTCAATTCAGACTGTATTAGAACACAGCGTATTGATACGTAAGAGTATTTACCGAGCGCACTGCTGAATTCGCATCGCTGAACTTCTTGGTTGTCGTCTCTCCGTCTTCTTTTCGCGCGAAGTTCACCCACCTTGAAGCCGGGGTGATCGATTCGATTATCGCCTCTTTAACATCCAACAGAATGCCACTCACAGCGCACCGATGCACGGTGATGTTTTCGCCGCACCAAAACATGCCTCCAGCAACTCAGAAGCTGAGAGCACTTGCTGCTCGGCTGTCAGCAAAAGGGGCCCCTCGCGACGCCGCCAAAGCTTCCGCGGCAACTGTCAGAGCCAGCGAGTGTCGGGTAGTATTCCCCGATCACGTCCCTGACGAACCCTGAACCGAACACATCAAAAACGTAGCGATGGTCCGTGAAAGATCCCTTTGGCTCGCCCCGTCCGCGAGCGTGAACGTCGCCACCTTCATTGAGTTTGGCAACTGCGGCTGCCTGACAACTACAAATTTATTTCAATCGCCAAACTGAATCGTGACGACATTTTGACGTCACCGCTAACTTTATTATTTCACCAGCATAGCTCGAACTCCATCGTAGGGAAAACCTCAATCGCAACGTCACATCACGTGACCAAAAGGGCAGCCAATCAGCGACCGATTGAGTTAACTTTATCGTTGAGTTTGCGATCTAGCATAAACAGACAAGTCTCAATTTAGACGCGACTTTCGACATATTGCTATTCCTGTCTGCTATTACAGAGGTTTACGGAGCAGGTGTTGCGCTCCATTAATATACGATAGAGCCTTTGCCTGGGTTGTCAATTGGTTGGCGTGCAATATTCTCTACAGAAGAAGTGATGAAAACGCCTTTACTTTATTCTATTGCGGAGAAATTTTATATAGGATTGAAAAGTTTTTTTTTTTTTTTTTTAATCCATGAAAATAGTAAAGTCGTTGAGGGGATGCATGCAAATTTAGAGCTGATGAAAACTGCTAAACCAGAACTTAATTTTTTTTTTAAAATCTTATATTAGAATTACCCCCTTCCCATGTGCTCTCGTGGATGGGTGTTTGAACGCGTTGCATTCTACTGCAGAAGTTAAAAAAAGACGGGTACACATTTGTTTTTGTAACTTTTCCTAACTTATTTTGAATCAAAAGTTTTATGGTGTCTTTCTGTACCTTACGCATTATTGTATCTTCAAGCAAATATTCTTTATTTGAAGATGAACAGTGTATTTGTGTATTTTATACGCATTCCATTGCACCTTGATGTTTGGCTTGGTGGTTGCAGAGTTCTTTTAATTGTCCTTTTAACACGATCTACATGACCAGTAACCTGCCATCTGATCTACACGAATGCAGTTCATTCCGTTCTATGCATTTCATTGTTTACGAGGATCACAGTCTACATGTGTTAGGTGCCAGCCCAGCACGCACATGTTCGTCGCTTTAGAAGGCAAGCAAAGTACGCGCCACACGCACGAACGCCGAAAATGGCATCGACCAGACGCGCTTTTCAGAAATGGTCTTTTGATCTTTTGCTAAATTACTTAGGCACCAAGGAGCATATTCATGCCGCAAGAGTAATTACACGTGCTGGCGCCTGCAACAGTAACATTTCCAAAGAAAATCTAAAACAAATGCCACGTTCATTCAGGCTATACGAGCGTGTGGGGCGTCTGTACCCACATTCCTAGAATTTTCCGTGGTGCTTTGGCAATTTGTCAAAAAAGTTATTGCGTGACAATGTGACGTGTTGGGCTAGTTGGTTTGAGGTGAACATCTTGGGAAGAAACAGCGGCAAAGAAACTTGGACAAGAGGAAAGGAATAATCAGCGCCGTCCTGTCGTGTATGTTCCTTTACTCTTGTCTAAGTTTCTTTGCCACTGTTTCTTTCCAAGATGTTTATTGCGTGACTCTTAGACCTTTCTTCGCCAGCCATCTCCTAATAAAAAAAAAACGGATTTACTAGCGATATCACGAAACTAGCGAGCCGAGGCTTGAGCGTACCGAGTTGCAAAAACGGTTTTATCAAAATTCCAATTGCTCCCCTTTTTTTTTCTTATAGTTTAGCACGCAGGCCAAGGTCATAGTTTGTGCAAATATAGATAATTATCAACTTCAAATAGCACGAACACCCAGGTTTTCTCGCTGTTAGACGCGAGAAAGGCGGGCGCGAGCGTAGCCGATTGCCGGCCGCGCGCCTCGCTGCCCACCCGTGACGTCACGCTTGGGTGGCGGGGAACACTGGGGAAACACTAGGGAGAACGACGTTTCAGTTTCGGCAGCGAACAAAATATCACTTTTTTTAATTAACTAGAGTGAATCTGGGAGAACGAAATGGCATTTCGGAATGAAGAAGCCATCCGCATTCAGATTATGCCTTTGGATTAGGAAGCCGGAAAAATCGGCGAAGTAACCCTTTAACTGTAAGCCGATACCAGTCTGTCTATGCTGGAAAAAGCGATGGAAAAACTCATCGTGACGTCGCCAGTGGGAGGAGCCTAATCTCAATCGGCGGCGAACTCAACTGGCAGGGAACTTCATCGCGGCGCGTTGATGACGTCGACGAAGAGCGGCGATTGAGTTGTAACTTCATCGGGATTTGTACCCAAAAAATGTCCCTAGAGGGGAATGCGCAATGCCGCATCGGAGGTTCTTATAAAAGCAACATTTTTAACTTCTGAAAATGTATAATTTAGTAGAATCTAAATATAATTACCGGTGTCAAGTTTAGGTCGCATGAATCTCTGTCTTTTTACGTAAATGAAACAATTTAGATGATCGCAGTGCGTGAGCTGCATCGCGATCGTGATGATTCGTCATGGCCCATAGAGATCATACATAGGGGTGTCGCGAACCGGCCGAGGTTCGAGTTCGGCCAGGTTCGACTTTTTCGAACTTTTAGTGGAAAGTTCGACGAACCTTGTATTGAGTTTCGACTCGTTTGCGCATGCGCGGCAGGCTGGCCAGTTGGCTTCGGATTGGATGGTAATGGCTAATGAATGAATCAAGGGCAGCGCTGATTGGTTACTTCAGTTAATACAGTACAAAACATTGAGTTATTAACTTGTTCAGTGATTAGAATTGGTTTCTCTTAATTGCAGCTGTTCATAAAATAAAATAACCCTTTGAATAAAAAACAATTCTCCAAACCTAGACGTGCTTGTATCAAGGTCTTGTCCACACTGTCCACAAAGTCGAACCGGTCGAATCTGGTGAAAAGTTCGAAGGTTCGTTGAACCGGTTCGACCCAGTCGAACCCCGAAAGTTCGACCTAAAAATCCGGTTCGACAAAAGTTCGCGACACCCCTAATCATACATACTAACTCTAGAGGAAAAGGTTCGCCATTTTCCCATGCTTTCTGGCTGCGGTAAGCGGCGGAGCATGCAGGCAGACCCTCGGGGTCCCACACATGGTTACCAACTGCCTTCGATTTCACGAATATAATTATATCATCAGAGCAGTTTCATGAACTTCAACAATCCACGAACTTACCGGTGGAAAGATATTCGCGTTCCTTTTGAAGCCTTCTTTTTGCATAGCGCGCAGATGTACGGCCTCCCATCTACACTAAACTAAACCACATAACCGGCTTCGCGGGTGGCCGCGCCCCAGGAATACGCAACCGCGCAACCGCCAGATTTTCGAGATTTCGACAGAAGGGAAGTTAATGCAGCGTAATGAGTATACTGCTTTTTATAAGCGTTAGAATAGCTCAGAATTTAGTTTACAACGTTAAATTATCAATGTTTATATTGCTGAGAGTTTCCAGTCTTCGCGATTACCATTGCGACTGTCGTCCTTCAGCTGACAACATTGGTTTCTTTCTCTCGTGTTCTGTCGCTTTCTTTCGCGATCTTTCACTCGGGACCCAGGATGTCGGCGCACGGGATTTGCCACTCCTCCTCACCCACCTTTACCCCCCTGTCATGGCCACTGATCTCAATGACAATTGCTGGATCGCGCTTCCCCGCTTGTTCGCTGCAGCGCGAGTGAAGCCACCGGACTTCACTCGCTTGGGATACGATTTGCGATTTTGCTAGCCTTTTGCTGCGGTTTTCCAGCGTGCTGTAGACACGTTTTCTACTCGTTCGTCGTCATTCGCCGAAGAAGTTTTTTAAGACTCTGTGTATTGTTGAGACTTGCCGCTGCGAACACGTGGAAAATTTTACGAAAGCGCAGTGTCGCAGGAAAAAGGCAAAACTCGTCGAAAGCAAGGGTCTGGCGGCGTGTTCAAAGCTTCTTTGGCACGCCAAAGTGCCGTGTCTCTGTGCCTTCGCACGCTTGGATACCGACCAAGAATCGACGCCGTGTGAATGTGTTTAGCGAGGGCAATGTGCGTGAAGCCGTATGTGCCTCTGGATCAGCGTCTTACTTTACTCTGACGTCTGTATACTTGCGGCCCTCGCGGTTTAGGAACGAGCTTAATCCAGCGTCCACTAGCGACGGAAGATGGGGGGAAGGTACGTATTTTTTTCGTCCTTAGACGATTTACACAATACCGTGCACAACAGCTCCTCATCATTGATCAGTGCTGGTCAACCTACTTAATTGCACTTGACGTTTGAGCGCGGCTCGCCTAATTGTGATTGGTCAACAGATTGCACGCGACCATATGGCCCGCGCTTCAAAGATTTTCAATCTCGCCGTCTTGTACTTTTGCCTTCGAAAACCCTCCTTGCTCCACAGCTTTGCTCTATTCGTGCTCCCATGTGATCCATTAGAGTAGATTTGGAACATAGCCATGGTTAATAGTACATAAGAACGCGTACAGATCTCCCCCTTTTATTGATAGCAACTCACCGGAACAGCTGGACGATCCAGAACTCCGTGGTCGATATATATATATATAAATGATCTAGAGGCATCTACGCGCGACACGCGTTCAGAACTTTGGTGCGGCGTCAATTCTTGACCGGTATCCAAGCGTGCGAAGGCACAAAGATGCATCACTCGGCGTACCAAGGAAGCTTTGATCACGCCGCGAGGCCGGCGACACTTGTTTTCGACGAGTTGTACCTTTTGATACGGCTTCACGCACATTGCACTCGCAAAACACATCCACACGGCGTCGATTCTTGGTCGGTATCCAAGCGCGCGAAAGCACAGAGACACGGCACTTCGGCGTGCCAAGGAAGCTTTGAACACGCCGCCAGACCCTTGCTTTCGACGAGTTGTGCGTTTTCCCTGCGACACTGCGCTTTCGTAAAATTTTCCACGTGTTCACAACGGCAAGTCTCAACAATACACAGAGTCTTAAAAAACTTCTTCGGCGAATGACGACGAACGAGTAGAAAACGTGTTTACAGCACGCTGGAAAACCGCAGCGAAATGCTGGCAAAACCGCAAATCGTATCCCAGCGAGGTTCGTCCGGTGGCTTCACTTGCGGGAGCGGGAAGCGCGATCCAGCAATTGTCATTGATATCAGTGGTCATGGCCGACGGTGGATGTCGCGCGCACTGATCTCTATAGGGAGTATTCACTGGCGGCCATAGCTGTGTGCACGACTGCTGAGCGCGTGCTAAAGGCAAGCTTCCACAGTTTTTTTTTTGCAACGTGCACTCCACACCATCAAGATTGCCGGTCTTCGAAGCTTATTAATGTGAGCTCGTTCTGAGCATGCGCTCTAGACAGTGACCTCAAATATGGCGTCCAGTGAATACCCCCTATTAGTAGGTCATGGGTCGCGCGTAAAGTGCTCGTGCACTGATCTCTATTGTACCACAATAGAGATCAGTGTGCTCGTGTGTCTGTACGAAGATTTGCCTCACTTTTGGAATTTTTGCTGTCGAGTCGGGCTTTTTCAAAGGTTGTCACGTCACGATTGCCACTCGGCAGTCTGGTGGAGGACGTCAACCAAGTGTCGTCGCAGAACTCGAGGAGTAGGACAGAATCCTGGCCCGCAAAGACACGGAAGAAGGCGCATAATTTCGAGAGGGGACGCGCCTCGTCCGTTGCCACACGGCACCTGGGCTGCAGTGTCGGTAAGTGCTGGGAATCGCAATAGGCGGATTTAGCGTAGCGTTGCCGTGCGCAGCGAAATTGCTACTGGTAGCTCGCGCTGTAACTTTGAAGCATGCTTTTCAGCGCGCTTAAAGCCTTACCAGCCGTACTGTGGCCACCGCAGAACACAATAACGGTCTGCTAAAACTTGCTACTGGTAGTGAACAGACACCGTGTTGTTTTTGGTCTTATTAACTTTGCACGAGTGTGCTGCCTCGTAATGTTTCTTCGAAAGCTCGGATCGTAGCGCTCAAGCTCACGAGTGAATTTCAATAGACCTGTGTATGAGGTACTCCGATACCTGAATTCTAAGGTGTAGGCAAGGGGCATTACATCAACGCGTAACCAGAAAGGCTGTCAATTTGTTGTGCGTTAACTTGTGTTTAACTGGATTTTGCAGGACTCATCTGCTGTGACCAGAGATGCTAGTGAGGACCCAGCACAGGTGGCAGCTCCACCACCACCACCACCAAATGGTAGGTATAAAAAAGTCTGGACTCATCTCTATGATACGCTGTTTGCACCTATGTCACGTCATTAACATGTATTATGTACAAGTGCCGTCGGTAGTCTCATGTTGATGGCCACTGATGGTCTGTGGTTGCAGCTTTGCTACACTGTGATCATGGTGAACTGGGCTGGCTCCAGTGGCCCAAAGTGACAGTTTTTGTGCCCATCTCAGCAATTGCATAAAACTGTGACCACTTTCTTCACCGTGCATAACTACGAGGAAGGTCGAAGAAGCTGTCATAAACATTACTGTGCCTGGTCGGTAGCTCCCAAGATGGCTGTAGGCCTAACCATGTTTCTAGCAAGCTGACACCTCAGCAAGACTCACAAAGCGTTATGTGTACACATGGTGCAGAGGCAATTCACACATGGTTACTCGAGTTTTGTGTCGAACAAGACAGCAGAAAAATGGATGAGACTAAATCTGTCAGTTTGCAAAAAAACTGTGGCTCCGGTTATCCGTTTCCCGACAGTGGCCTGCTTGCAACAAACATTCCCACTGTGTCTCCGGTCCCATTTCCCAACAGCAGCCTTTCCGCCAAACATTCCCGGCAACACTACAGCTACCCACCCCTCTGAAATTGACAAGGGAATGACACTAAGACAAAACTGGCTCACCAATTCCAAAATTGACGTCTGCTATTTATATAGAAGGGGCAAAGGGCTGTGGAAACAGGACGCACCTAGCTGGGCATTGCCTATCGAACTGCGCAAAATCGTCGTCATGCACTTTTGCATAATTCTCTTAATTTTTCGCACGTGGGTATTCAAGTCCTCCACCTTTGGCTAGAGATCACAATGTGTCATAGTGCAGTTAAGAGTAAGTAGAACATGGTTCTTGCCACCACACAGGGCAATATTTTCTGCGTACTGAACTGGACAAATAAGGGCAAACTTTGTCGTGATTTGATTTGGTTTAAACTTGTGCCTAGGCCTAGCACATATTGCCACGCGCGTCTCCGTGCAGGCGCGCTTGTGGCGGAGTGATTGTTGTGCTTGACTCCCTTGCAAAGGTCCGAGGTTCGATGACTGGCCGCGCATGCACCTTTTTGTTAATGCCCCACACATCTACCAAAATGTCACGAATGACAGATGATGAGGTGACGAATCAACAAAAACTAAACATTAATTTGGTGAACTTGTGCCGAAACAAAAATACAAAGAGGTAGCTTTGCAGGCATCAAGGCGGAGTAGCACTATCGAGCGTAAGAGCAAGACTCCATATCGCCTCACCCTCATATACGTGGGTGTCTGGGACAATCGGCGTAGAAGGTTCGGCGCATATAACATTTGGGCTTCGAACAAGAAAGAGGGTTCTTGAATTTACCAGAATGCGACATTTACAGAAACAACAAAAAGGTGCCTGCACGGCCAGGCATCGTACCTCGGGCCTTTGCAAGGGAAACAAGCACGACAATCACTCCGCCACAAGCACGCCTGCTCGGAGACACACGTGGCAATAGGAGCAGCCTCTGCCATTAACCACATCCGACATGTACAGAATGGTGGCCACCACCACGGCGCCTACTGACATGACATCACACGCAAACCATGTACGCGTCCTACTGAAACTGTGTCATGTTGTCAGCCGTGCACCAGTCATCAGGTAAACTGCCACCCTGGATGGTGAGGGCCTGAACTGCCCCAACTGCACCGTTTAGGATCTCTCGTCCACTCAGCAGGAGCAGCTGGTTGCATTCCACATGCTGCTGGAGTGCAACATGAATGGCCTAGTTTTAGGGAAGTGCAGTCAAGGTCCAAAATTGGCTGGCAAGCATTGTGTAGAGAACCGTGGAAAGAAAACCTGCATCATATGGCAATAATAAGTTATTTAGGCCGAGTTTCTTCATCCTTGCTTTATTCAGTTACATCCAGAGCAGCTCGCGCTCACATCCTTTGTTGCTCGCTCAACACAATGTGGAAGAGCTGAACTTCCACAGCACCAAGTGCAATGATGGAAACAAACGCTAGCGTTTCATTAGAAATCAGCTATGAAAGACTGTTATAGCAGAAAGGAAGGCGAATGCAGCAGTCTTGTGTTTTCCCTCCTTTTCCTTTTTTGACCTTCTGTTGGGTTTCGAAGTGACTGATTTTCACCAGCTTGTCCCTTTCCATTTTTTTATGTGATCGACAGAGCAGGCCTGTTTACTGCAAAGAAATTAGATCAAGCTAAATGCACATTGCTGAGGGCTGCCCGTCTCATAGGTTACGTGCTGTACTGGAAACCCCACAGCATGAGTGTGCTGGTCTGAGCACTTCCTTGGTTAGGAAGGTGTTCGCATAAACTAAACGTCTTTCCAAAGTCTCGGATTCTTGCTATTTCCAGTACTGCATGAGAGTTATAAGAGAAGGTAAAAACAGTGGTATGCCATACTCTACTGCTCACCACACCACTGGGATTATATTGTTCTATGCAATTTCTCTAACATGCTGTTTAAAAATGTATGTATTTGTAAGCATTAGCCCCTTTTGTGTACTTTGGCTGCAGGCTCTGGAGGGACAAGCAGCTGCACATGCCCAGCAGTCATCTTCACTGACCACACTCGTGCTGCACCTCATGTTGATGCAGAATTTTCATCTACAATAAAAATGCTCCCTGTGCACCATTTTGCTTCTGTCATGATTTCAGTATAGCATGGAAACAAGATTTGCAGAAGTACCTTGGTCATACCCGACAAAATTGTCATACGTGGAATAAAATGTTTGGGTCAGCGAATCTTGGTGCAATTGTTTATGTACCGACACTTGTACCGCAATTTCTGATGTCAATGTGAATTTCGTATACAAAGAACCAGAAATGTTCCAATTAATGGTGGTACGGTGGTGGAGCTCCAATCATCCAGATGCCAGCAACCACACTTAATTCTTCACCTTTTCTTTCTCCATGCTTAAAACAATACACTGTTCGAGCCGGAATGCTTACACAGTCGATGAGAAACGAGATGCCACCCGTGAGGGGGCCCTGCTTTTGTTCTCAGTCGTAATGCTTGTGGGGGAATAGATAGGGCAGATCACGTACCTCTTACGTCCAGAGACCGGTATTCAAAGAGGGAATCCGATGCCCGTCCCACCGCGCGGCCGACGGCTACCAGCGAGGGCGGTCGCCGCGCCGGGTTCGGCCAGCGCCATGCCAACAACGATGATCCCGGTATACCCAACAGCGTTTATTGAGTACCAGGGGTCCCCAACAAGACACTGCGGTCAAGCGAGCCGTGAACACAGTGTGCCCACAGCGCCCGCCGACCTGAGAGCCAAAGGGGTAATTGCGAGCGGAGTCATCGCCGGTCGGACGAGCTCACGCCGCTACCCGTCGTCGCAGGAGTTCGGGGCCGGGGCTCTCGGCAGACGGACGTCCACAGTTAGTGGGGACGCCGACTGTCAGAGCCAGGAAATCACCAGCGTGGAGTTATTGCCGGTCGGACGAGCTCGCGCCGCGACTCGACCCGCTGCCCGGAGTCCAATCCAGGACTCCCCGACCACACGGCCGTCCACTCGGAAGGCTGGCCCGACTCTTTCCGGCGCGATCTCGCTGTTCCCCCGAAATCGGGGAGACGAGCGGAGGAGTGCGAGAGAGTAAGCAAGCATGGTGGTGTGCTCTCTCCGAGACGATACGGAACAAGCCGGCTCGAAGCCAGACAACTCCGGCCGGCACGTCCGCGGCTTACGCCTTCTCGGGGGAGGGGAACCAGTGGCTCTCACATGCTTCAGAGTCTAGCTTGTGCGGTTTGCATTTTTGCCAGGTTACCCTTGCTATAAACATTGTTACAAAGCTTTTTCAGAAACAGCAACTTATCACAAGCATATAAGGTTCTAATTTTAGGTGCCATACCAAAAAATCTCTGACATCACATGCTTGGTGAGGTGTTTCTTCAGCCCAGATACCAGTGCAATAAAAAGAAATATACTTGTTATGTCTATCTTTTTCTAACATGAAACAGAATTTTCTGAAATACCAGACTTGCCTGCCATGGGCTTGGTGTAAGTCGTTTTAATGCATATGCAATTGCTTCAAATCAAGAAAAGTGTCCTCGTATCAAACTGCTCCTTTATCTATAATAGGTAGTCGATAAAAGAACCCAACAAAATTTAATGTCGCTTGTACTGTCTGCTAGGTAGATCGCTCTGCAGTCAAAAGGGACTTGCCGTGTCTACTAGATTGGGCAAGTTACAAAGTATGACACAAAATTGCAAGCAGATGCACACAAGTATATTTCAGATGTGACGATTCCAAAAACAAAGCTCGTAACAGGCTCGACGGCTGTCAGGCTGCAAGTTTGCTGAGGGCGACCCTGGTAGGCAGCACATACTTGAGGAGCAGAGGCGGCCGCCTTTATTATTTTCAACGCTGCACAGCTTGTCCCCTGCTGTCAAAGATCACACCGTCCTCGGGGTCGAACTCTTGAGGAGCCAGGGGCTCGGGAAGATACTGTTATACGAGCCCGCCTTGTGCAGAAAGGCAAATGATGTTGCTGTGCCCAGAACCTTTGCAACCACTGGATCTGCTTTTGAGCATCCTATTCACTGCTCCACAACAGAATCTTAAGCAATGCTTTTTGTTAAGCTTGGCCTTGGGACAGCACAGCATCCATTGGGATTGCGAGGAATTGGTGTGCAACCACGGTTTCAGGGGTTAGTCGCTGTCACCTGCACACAACGGCCTCTGACATTAATAAGAAGAGTGGTTGTTTGGGCGAGTTGGTTTGACATCTTATACAAACCCTGACCACTTGTAAGGAATGTTTTGACACACTCGAGGTCACGCATGAGATACCTGTGGACAACACTATTCGCTTCCTTGACATCAGATTTGTATTTCTCGACGACCACATCTGTTGGTGTTATGAGCCACGTGCGAATAAGCCGTTACTTCCGTTTCATTCAGCCCACTCCAAGCTAGTCAAAAGAAGTATTGTTAACCTGTGTTTCACCAATGCACTAAAAAAGTCCTGTGAGCATTTGATCCCCAGTGGTTTTGATCAGCAAGTTTTGCGCTACTCGCAGCTGGGTACCCTAAACACATTCTTGTTGCGGTCGCGGAGGGCCTTCTAGGAAAGCGCTGTCTCGTGGAAAACAATGGGAGTCAGCTGGCAAGACAAAAAGGAAAATTTGTTGTGATACCGTATATACACCGAGTGTCGCACAATTTAAAGAAAGCAGCAATGCGATCAAATGTAAAGGTAGTGTTTTCTGCGCCCAATAAGCTCATGGACCTGTGCAAACTATCGAAGCCTGGCGTGCATGCCAAACACGGATGTGAAAAGAAACACAGAACGAAATTTGTCGACTGTACAGATGGTGTGGTTTATCGCATTCCGTTGTCCTGTGGCAGGCACTACGTCAGGCAGACGGGGCGCTGCATAAATGATTGGCTCCGCGAGCACAATAACAACGTGCAAAAAAAGAATGGTGGCTTTCTTGACTTGCATTGCAGGACATGCGGTTGCACCCCACTGCTGGATGGATGCGGAAAAATTGGGAAATGCAAGTCAGCGTTAGCACGCGAAATCGTAGAAGCCGAGCACATTGATTATTTAGGAGACACGTGTGTTGCTATGCCGTCGACTGCGTTATCGGAGAAGGAATTGTTTTTCCTGAGAACGAGATAGTGTTATTTTCCAATTATGCTTTGTGATGGTCGTTTTTCTTTTGCTTCTGTCGTTTTGTTTGTTGTCATTGTGACGATGGTGGAGACTATAAATATCGGAACACGTATTCAATAACATTCAGTTGAAAGTTGCGCCTTGTTGTGTCCTGTTCTCTTCTTTTGCCCTCGTCCTTGCTGCGCACAAGATTGTATAAGCTGACATTAATGTTTCGTAACCTTTTCAGTTGTCCAAAAGCACATCAAGACTAGATAGATGCTTTCTATGCTAATGCAGTCTGTGCTTGGAACTAGTAGCATGTAGGTTTTTAGAACATCCCCAAAAGCCTGCAATATAAAGATAATAATAATATTAATATTTGCAAAAAAATAATGTGGAGGTATTTACACTTGGCTTAAACGATACCAAAAATCATGTCTTGCAGAGCAAAGAGGTGCACCGTGAATATCAGGCAATCAAAATTATGTATCATGATCTGTCCATACAAACAGAGTTTGGCAAGTGTAAAGTGAAAACGAACACAGCGTGCTTAAGCAGAACAATTTCCCGATGTTGGGGCCCTAGACCTTTGGATGAATTATACACATTGTTCGAGGCGGGGTTTAAGCCGCACGTCCGGAGGCCTCCTGGCCTTTGACGACGTCCATTCCCCGAAGTGAAGAACCCAGGGGTTCAGTGGAGGCGGGAGAATTGGTAACGTAACGAACGGTTTAATTACATGGTTGCGATACAGTCGTCCAAATCAGAGAGAATAACGGAGCAGCCTCACGCTCCGCCTTATATAGGGTCCGTCTCTTCCTCACTCTCCGCCAGGGCAGCAGGTGCGACGCAGCAAACCGCCGCCAAGTGCGTCGTAGCAAAGTCCGCCGCGTCGTAGCCAGAAGTGCGTCGTAGCCATGGTTCTCCGCAGCTAGGCCCTGCCTCTCTCCCTTTCAAGTGCGATGTAGCCAAAGTTCTCCGCAGTTAGGTCATGCCTCTCTCCCCTTCCGGAGCGCACGAACCCACACGCACACACACACGTCCCGTTGACGTCACGGACGCGATGAGACTCGCTTCGGGCAGGCCCCGACAGGCGGGCGACGGTCCTGAACACGTCGGGACTCGTTTCGCGCAGTCCCGGACAGGCGGGCGACGGTCCCGGACAGATCGTAACTCGTTTCCGCAGCGTTGAAACTCGGAAGAAGGTCGCCGAAGGTTCCATTCTTAACAGCCCCTCCGGGGTCAGGGAAACCTCGAATGGCCGGTGGTACAATCGCTGGCCTGAAGAGGTGGGCTTGTGGTAGGCCTTGAGAGAAGACGCTGCAAGCACTAAACAAACTCCCAAACCTCTTACAACGGAGGCATTAGCGGAAACGTCCCCCACAACACCACGCCACACCGCAGTCAAACGCTCGGAATTCGCCAGAGACCCGCCAGACTGGATTACCGATTACCAAAATTTGCCAAAACAATGCAATTTAAAACCTTAGGACAATTTCGGGTATCGAGACCCCCTGTCGCCAAAAAACTCATTTTTCCAACGAGGTCACTATGAACAAAATACAAAAGACAAAACCCTTCGCAATTTGTGAGGTCATTTTGGGCAAAGTGCTCCCACTTTGATCCTCATTCCCGTGGATGACGAAAACCTCTGAGATCATCTCTACTGTTTTTGGTGATATCAGAAATATTTGCTCAACCCATCTGCATTGCTGTTCAATTTACCTTTCTTGTACCTTACGCTGAAGTTATATTGCTGGAGAGTGAGACTCCATCGGAGCAAGCGGCCATTTTTGGGCGACATTTGGCGAAGCCATGTAAGGGGACAATGATCAGTCTCGAAGGTGAACCTCGCCCCATACAGGTAGCACGACAACTTCTGTGCCGCCCACACCAAACACGCGCACTCCTTTTCAGAGGCGCAGTAAGCCTCCTCTCTCACGGTTAGTTTACGACTAGCGTACAAAATTGGATGTTCTTCCTGGTCATCTCCCAGCTGACTTAACACCACCCCCAGCCCTGTGTCACTAGCGTCACATTGCACTACGAACTCTGTCATAATCCGGTACACGAAGCACGGGACGGGAAATTAGCGCCCCCTTTAAACTTTGAAACGCGCTTTCCTTCGCCGCGTCCCAAACCACGTTACCCGGCTCTCCCTTTCGGAGTGCATCAGTCAAGGGGCTTGCTACCTGGGAATAGTCTGGTATGTAGCGCTGGTAATACCCGACGAGTCCCAGGAACGAGCGAATGTCAGTTTTTGTCCGGGGTGTCGGAAACTCGGCGATCGGAGCAATCTTGAGCTCCGAAGGCCGCCTCGTTCCCTGGCCGACAACATGACCCAGGTAACTCACATGTGAACAACCAAGATTGCACTTTTTGGCCTTCATGGTTAGCCCCGCGTCACGCAACCTAGTGAACACGCTTCTTAGGTGGACGATATGCTCCTCCCACGTGTCGGAAAATATCGCGACATCATCTAAATAAGGGAGCGCAAAACCGTCCATACCTTTCAGGACTTTGTCCATCAATTTCGAGAAGCTGAATGGCGCATTCTTGAGCCCGAAACTCAGTACAAGAGGCCGGAAAGTCCCCACCGGAGAAATGAACGCGGCGTACCGGCTCGCACTTTCCGACATAGGAACCTGCCAATAACCGCGTACGAGATCGAGTCTCGAAATGTACCTCGCGGCGCTTACCCTTTCTAACCTCTCCTCGATGTTAGGAATAGGATATAACTGGTCCTTTGTGATTGCGTTTAGCTTCCTGTAATCCACACACGGCCGGGGGTCTTTACTGGGAGCCTCGACGAGAATCAAGGGCGACGCGTAGTCGCTTTCGGCGGGGTCGATTACCCCAAGATCCAGCATGTGCTTTATCTCAGCCTCGATGATCTCCTTCTGCCTAGGCGACACCCTGTACGCCTTGGACCTGACTGGCTCGGTTGAAATGAGCTCTATCTCATGAGTCATGAGGTCTGTCCTTCCCAGTCGATCACTGAAAGTGTCGCGAAACTCGTTTAGGAGTACTTTCAGATCATCTACCTGCGCTTGTTCGAGAAGATCTGCGTTCACGGAAAGTGCCATGATTTCATCCACATTGCTTTCAGCGCCTGGACTAATTCCGTTCCATTCTGGAATTTCGGTACGTAGCTCCTCGGGCATGTTTAACGTCAGGTTAACGACAACCTGTCTTTCAACGAACGGTTTCATCAGGTTGCAGTGATAGATTTTCACCTGTTTTCTATGTCCTGGCACTTTCAGCGCAAGTTAGTTTGCGACAGCTTGTCAATGACCTCCACGGGCCCCTCCCAGTGAACTTCAAGTTTGTTCTTTCGCGCCGTTCTAAGAATCATTACACGATCACCAACCTCAAAGGTTCGGAGTCGTGCGTTCCTGTCATAGTACGCTTTTGCAGTTTCTTGAGCCTCTTTCATGTTTTTGTCGACTAGTTCACACGTAACACTTAGCCGTTCCAGCAACGCCAACACATAGTCTACAACCGTTTGGTTTTCTCCCGTCCCTTCCCACATTTCTCTTAGCATTCGAAGCGGAGAGCGAAGAGCTCTTCCGTAGACCAATTCGGCCGGCGTGAAACCAGTGGCTTCATGCGGCACAGTTCTCAGAGCGAACATAGTTGCTGGGAGACAGCTTTCCCAGTCCTCTTTGTGTTCGTGACACAGAGCGCGTAGCACTCTCTTGAGCACAGAGTGCCATTTCTCCACGCTGTTGGACTGAGGGTGATACACGAAGCTGTGTATCAGCCTCACCCCACACCTCTGCAAAAACGTGGTCGTTAATGCGCTTGTGAAAACTGTGCCCTGGTCAGCCTGAATTTCCGCGGGAAATCCGATCCGCGCGAAAACCGTCAACAGAGCGTCGACTATCTCCGACGAGCTGAGTTCCTTCAGAGGAATTGCTTCTGGAAATTTGGTTACCGGGCAGATCATGTTGAGCAGGTACTTATAGCCTGACTTAGTTCTGGGCAATGGGCCAACTGTGTCGATCACAAGTCGACGAAATGACTGCGAGATCAGCGGGACGAGTTTTAATGGAGCTTTCCATTTCTCTCCCGGTTTCCCAACTCGCTGGCATGCATCACACGACTTTACGTAGCACTTTACGTCTTTAAAGCAACCCGGCCAGTAATACTCTCCCAGCAACCTCTCTTTCGTTTTGTTCACACCCAGATGACCTGACCAGCAATTTCCGTGGCAAAGACTCAGAAGGTCATCGCGGTACTTTGTCGGAACAACCAACTGATCTAAGACCCTACCTTTGCGGTCCTTGTAGTGCCGATACAACAATCCGCCTTTTTTATGCACCGTCACATTGGCCCTAGCAATACCCTCCTTGGATGTATCGTGCAACCTTGACAAACTAGGGTCGCTCTTTTGCTCGGCTGTCAGAGACCTTCTGTCCACCCGCAACAGACGATCAAAATTACGTGAGGTCGGAGCTAAGAGAGACCCCTCAACGATCCCGTCTTCCTCCGCCTCCTGCGCCGACGCGTTGGGGCCTCGTACGCTTTCTGGTGCTACGAGGTCGGGCTGTTCTACAACCTGGTCCCCTTATCCCGTTTCTCTGCCTCCAACTCTGGGAGTACTTGCTTCCCGTTAGCTGCTTCTGGCTCTGGATCACTCGTTAACAAAGGGGCGAGCTGACGCGATTTGGGCCTTGTCAACGCCTGAACTAGTCCTTCTCCCAGTTGTTGACCCCTTTCGCGCAGCAAGAAATCTGACCGGTTAGAGAACAAATAGGGATACTCCAACGGGACTGTTTGCGAGACAGCCGCCTCTGTCACTAGTTCTCCGAACGGGCCAGTTATCCTTACTCTCGCCATAGGCAGACAGACACAGTGCTCTTCGAGCACCTGCTTGATCCAAGCAACCTCTCCAGTAAAGTCGGATGTAGTTACATACGACGGATGAACAACATCCATCGTCGCTGCACTGTCCCGAAGCACCCTGCACGGCTTTCCGTTTACCTGAAGCTCGTGAAGATAGGGACGCAGAAGCTTCAGGTTCTCGTCACTACCGTTCACGTACGAGAACACAACCCGCGGTTTGTTACATCTGGCCGCTATGTGTCACGGCTCCTGACAGTTGAAGCACAGGAACGGCTTCCTAGCCTCGAGCTGCTTTCTTTGGGTTTTCCGCGCCTCGTCTCCGTTCGAGTGATCTGCGCTCTTTTCTGGGACCTTTTTTTCTGTTTCGGGCTTCTCGGGCCTTTTATATCGCGAGCCGTTTCCCTGTTGGTGTTGGAAGGGCTTACGCACAACGCGATCGCTCCGGCCTGGTTCGCTTTCCTCACCGCTCAGCTTTCTACGCGTTGCGTACTCTTCGGCTAGCTCAGCGGCCTTTTCGACAGAGTCGACTCCTACCCTGTCCTGCACCCAGATCTTGACTGACTGCGGAATGCTACAAAAGAACTGTTCGAGGCACACACACTCGACTACCTTGTCTCGGCTTTCGTACACTTCCTCGCTCTTCAACCATTCTATCAAATTGGTTTTAAGCCCGTACGCAAATTCCGAGTAGCCCTCGCTGCTCTTTTGGGATGCGTTTCTAAACCTTTGACGGAACGCCTCGGCAGAAAGGCGGTACCGCTTCAAAAGGCTGGACTTCACCTTGTCGTAGTCGTCCGCGTCTCCAGCACTAAGGCGCGTGACAACCTCTGCAGCCTCACAGGGCAACAAAGTCAAAAGCCGTTGCGGCCACGTTTCTGGGGCGAAGCTCAACTTCTCACATGTCCTCTCAAAGTTAACTAAGAACAGGCCCACGTCTTCCCCAACTTTAAACGGCCGCAGGAGCTTCTTCATTTGATACGACTCGGTCTCACTTGCTCGTACCGGAGCCCCAACTCTACTGTTCTGCGAGTTTAATCGCTGTTGTTTAATTTCGAGCTCTAGCCTTTTCAGCGCTCGCTCCTCTGTCGCATCCTGCGCTCGTTCCTCTCTCGCTGCAACCTGCTCCTGCTCTCGTTCCTCTCTCGCTGCAGCCAGCGCTCGTTCCTCTCTCGCTGCAGCCTGCGCTTGTTCCTCTCTCGCTGCAGCCTGCGCTCGTTCCTCTCTCGCTGCAGCCTGCGCTTGTTCCTCTCTCGCTGCAGCCTGCTCCTACTCTCGTTCTCGTTCCTCTCTCGCTGCAGCTTCGCTCTTAGCGTTCTGAAGCAGTTCCCACGCAATTTTAATTTCCTCTACTTCCGCGCTCTCTGAAATCACTTTACTGCTCTCAGATTTCTTCATCTTTTGCTCCACCTCCACACCCAATTCTTCACATAAACAGAGTAAATCTGTTCTCAGTAACCTCATTAGATCCATGATCGCTGCTCTTTAGCTTTGGGTTTGTTCAAAAACTTGTCGCGAGGTTCTACCAAAACCTAGCGCACGAGTCAAAACCCAAGGATTCCCAGCAGTTCAAAATTAATTACCCATAATCTGAAGCCTGGTGAATCTCAAAGCAAAGTCCAAACGCTCACCCACAGATGTAGCACGATGTCGCATGGTCCGATCCCAACCGCTGCCAACCAGTTGTTCGAGGCGGGGTTTAAGCCGCACGTCCGGAGGCCTCCTGGCCTTTGACGACGTCCATTCCCCGAAGTGAAGAACCCAGGGGTTCAGTGGAGGTGGGAGAATTGGTAACGTAACGAACGGTTTAATTACATGGTTGCGATACAGTCGTCCAAATCAGAGAGAATAACGGAGCAGCCTCACGCTCCGCCTTATATAGGGTCCGTCTCTTCCTCACTCTCCGCCAGGGCAGCAGGTGCGACGCAGCAAACCGCCGCCAAGTGCGTCGTAGCAAAGTCCGCCGCGTCGTAGCCAGAAGTGCGTCGTAGCCATGGTTCTCCGCAGTTAGGCCCTGCCTCTCTCCCTTTTAAGTGCGATGTAGCCAAAGTTTCCCGCAGTTAGGTCATGCCTCTCTCCCCTTCCGGAGCGCACGAACCCACACGCACACACACACGTCCCGTTGACGTCACGTACGCGTTGAGACTCGCTTCGGGCAGGCCCCGACAGGCGGGCGACGGTCCTGAACACGTCGGGACTCGTTTCGCGCAGTCCCGGACAGGCGGGCGACGGTCCCGGACAGATCGTAACTCGTCAAAGGTTCCATTCTTAACAACATGCAATCACTAGAGTAAGCTTGAATGTGCGCTTAAAACGATCTCGCACGACACTCATCGCGTTTAATGAGGCGCCCGTTTTCTACCGAGAGCTGTCGTGCAAAAAAATGTTCAATTCAGACTGTATTAGAACACAGCGTAAGAGCACATACGTAAGAGTATTTACCGAGCGCACTGCTGAATTCGCATCGCTGAACTTCTTGGTTGTCGTCTCTCCGTCTTCTTTTCGCGCGAAGTCCAGCCACCTTGAAGCCCGGGTGATCGATTCGATTATCGCCTCTTTAACATCCAACAGAAAGCGACTCACAGCGCACCGATGCACGGTGATGTTTTCGCCGCACCAAAACATGCCTCCAGCAACTCAGAAGCTGAGAGCACTTGCTGCTCGGCTGTCAGCAAATGGGGCCGCTCGCGACGCCGCCAAAGCTTCCGCGGCAACTGTCAGAGCCAGCGAGTGTCGGGTAGTATTCCCCGATTACGTCCCTGACGAACCCTGAACCGAACACATCAAAAACGCAGCGATGGTCCGTGAAAGATCGCTTTGGGTCGCCCCGTCCGCGAGCGTGAACGTCGCCATCTTCATTGAGTGTGGCAACTCCGGCTGCCTGACAACTACAAATAGCATCTTCGATCAACTCGCACCGGAATCGCTCTGGAACCTGGACAGTGCACAGCGCTCCTCGGTCGTGCAGCACGAAGTCGGTGCGACATCGAAGACAAACTGCGCCGCGGCGGCGCACCGCGGCGAGCTCCACCATGCGTCACCTCGCATTTTGCTTGCTTTTTCTTGCGTAGGTCCGCGCGCGGTGCCCGTCTGCTGTCAATTTCTCCTGTTTTTTTACTCGCGGATTTGGCGGTCCCACACGAATGAACATCGTGGACGTGATTGTCGATGGGGTCACGAAGCGGGTGACAATTTCACAGGTATACAACTTTCCGAAAAACGCTCCTAGGCCGCCGCCATGTTGCTGATGCTGATGCGGCTGGTGCGACTCTCGCGCCCTCTATCAGCTAGAAATTTTCTGCCACCCTCTGGGACTGTGATGATCCGCTCAGCGCGGTTCTCTACCTACGTTTTTGCGGTTTTGCATTCGACGTTTTCTAGCCCCTCTTGAAAGTTTCCACTTAATTTTTTGATGCATGCTGCGTACCCTTTCTGTGTTATCTTCCATTGTGAGAAATAAGGCTGGTAAGTGTCTGCCATTCAAGCTTTCGCGGGAAACGAAGGAGGTGAAGGACGCCGAACGGCCCTCGACGCGATTTTGCGAACATTGTTCTCCCCCCTCCCAGAGATAATCCGCGTAGAATCCTCAGTCATCTCCAAAAATAGTTTTCCGGGTTGGGGTGGGAAACGGGTCAGTCGCGTTCGCTCCTTTGCCTTGGTGCTGTTGTGAAAAAAGGAAGTTCTTCTCAAAACGTGCCCCAAAACGAAGTCATCTTGGATTCCGTCCGATCGTCAAGATGTGACTGTCGTCGACTGTGACTGTGTTATTTGAGATCGTTCTCAAATAAATTCTTTTTGGATAACGCTGCATCGTGTGGTACGTACAATATATTGTTCGAATGTTAACACTTGCTAAATTCTATGTCCGTGTCCTGTCCATCGGTAAACACGCTATTTGTGAGCGTGAAAAAAATTATTTTTGACAGCTAAGTGTTTTGTCGTTTGACATGCGGCGAATCGCGCGGTGCCGTCAAAACTTATCGTAAAGAAAACAACAAAAAACTAGAACTATACATTCCAGTCGCATTCGTTCTGTCGCGAGCGTACCAAACAAAAATAGTTTATAGGTCTTTTATTGCTTTTTTTTTTTCAAATGTGGTACAATGCTTTCTCAGCGACCTCGGGAAAATACATGCACCATTAAACACAAAATACAGCTGGAAAAGACGAGAATTTAGCCACCAGCAGCGTTTGAAACTGAGCCTACACAGGCTGCGCCTATCGAAATCACAGTCCACTCGATTAGGGTTAGCAGGGACGCCGGTGACAGTCTAGCCTCAAACCCAGTGAATGGGCTCGAAAACGGTTTGCTGCCCCTGGGGTCGAGTGTTTTTTGGAAAGGTGTATATGCTGCCCATCATTGGGCAGTATATACCGAGAAAGAGAACCACCACATAATGGCCGTACCTCGGTGTCATCGAAACACCTCGCAACGCTTTCCACGAAGTTCATACAAGGTATATGTACAGATGGTAGCGAAACTTGGGCCAAAACACGGTACAAAACAAATTGCCAGCGATATCAACCTAGAGGGTCACGTGGTTGCGGTGCGCTTGAAGCGCGACTAGGAGACGTTATGGCAAACTATATACAAATAAAATTATATTAATTTAAATTATAGTAAGTTGTATTTTTAAATTTTGTATATTACTGTTAGTTATCTGAAATAAGCTTTATTGCCCTCGAAAAAAGCAGAAATAGGTTAAGTATTTACTACTAATATACTAACTTGTTTTTAGCGCCCTCTGAACTCCACAAGCAACAAGGCTGACTTGTAATAGCGATAATTTGAAGAGACCTTGTGCTGCGCGAAAAGGCCGGCTTTTGACGTCCGTCTGCTTGTTGTTTCTCAGGACACAACGTGATTTTTGAATTTTTCTTCCGGTACTTTACACAGTTTGAAAAGTTTTGTTCGCTCAGCGTGATTACCCTAGTTACATGCGCGGGAGCGTAACGTCAGAGTGATATAGGATCAGTCGCCTTCGTGCGGTTGGACGCTGCTACGTCCGACGGGCTCAACGTCCTTTGTGTCAATGAGCTCCGCACGTTATGCAACGAGACGTTGCTCCGTAGAAGGACGCCGAAGAGACGACCGCGCTGCAGGCGTCTTGCTGCATCGGGTTCCTATCGACACTCGAAGGTGAGAATCTGTTACTGTCAGGGAGATGCCAGCTGTGTTGTGTTAAGTGATGCCATGCCTCCTTGTAAAGTATTTTCCTCTCTGTTGTTAGTTTTCATAAATCTATCACGGTTAGATGGATGTGCACAATGACAAATAACCAAGCTACACTCGGCCCACTACTGCACTTCCTGGAGGCGTGGCGTGTTTTTACTAAACTATTTAGCTTTCAATTCGCTCTTCCTTTGCACCGTTGTTTGCGCTTATTATGAAATTGCCCAGGATAATCGAATTTACCTGTGCTGGTTTGGCCTACAGGAGTATGGGGTCATAATCATCGACGCTCTAACCAATATGTTAGTATGTTATCAAACTTTTTGCTGGTCTTGGTTTTAAAAACCTTGTACAACTTGACAAGGAATGCAGGTTCTTATTGGCTACCATTTACATATTTATAAACATTCTTGGAATTTACTGATCTAGGTTATTTGTCACCTTGCAGCATCAAGCAAGGGCCGCCGCACTGACAAGAGAAAAATGGACACACTGAGAGCCAAGGTACGACAGATCCAACAACGAAACAAGAGGCTGCAAAGAAGGCTGCAACGGCAGCGTCAGATGAAGACTGTTGCTGAAGTAGTTGAAGGTATCCGCGTTCATGTGTCTCATGCCGTCGCTGCACTCGTTGAGGCCCAGCTTAGGATGAGGGATGTAAGTGGGTTCGGTCGAGGATGGTGCAGCCAGAACAAGGCTTTGGCTTTGGGCCTCTTTTTCATGGCCCAAAAGGTTGTAAGTATTTTAGGCGACTGCTTAGGTTGTCACCAGTCCGATCACTGCAGCTGTGGCTTCAGTGTGTTCCACTGAGAGTTGGATTTTACCTCGACATTTTCGAGCGGGAAAGAAGCGAGCAACTTCCTTTTCACGAGCCGATCGGGCCGGCGGCATAGTCTTTGATAAGATGCACATTAAAAAAGAGGTCTCAGACAACCCCTCATCTGACAGGTTCGAAAGGCATGAATAGCATATTAATGTTGCGCAAGATGCAAACCTGTCAAACACGGCTGTCGTGTTTCTGGCAAAAAGAATCCGAACACCATAGAAGCAGCCACTTCACTACTTTTTTTCTCATAAGGGCACGACTACCATTGTCCTACAGGATCTTCTTTACCAGCGCTACAGCGTCCTTGTGGATGTTGGCCTGGAGCCAGTAGCTGTGGTATGGGATCAGGGCAGCCAGAACCTCTCTCTTTTTTCATGCCTTGTAATTTCCGAGAAGCCTTACATATATGTCAATGGCAAACCTCTCTTTTTCCTTTTTGATGCTCTGCAGCTGCTGAAGTGCCTCAGAAACGTGTTATTTAAAGGAGCTGTGCAACAATTTCAGGGCTTCGCTTAAATAATTGTGGAAGTTGATGCCTAACACTTCTGCAGTGAACTGCAGAAAACAGATTTTGCCTGGATACCCTAGTTTTTATTTAAAAAAATGAAAAAGATCCAGGTTTTTGCCGCCTCTCAACTCGTACATCGTCTTCCGGGTCACGTGCGCAGTGACGTCACTGGAGTAGGCGCGGGGTTCCGGTGAATTCCTCTCTCTAACGCCATGAGTGAGCGGCGAGAACTCATCCGCTCACGACCACGTGACCGCGTCACCACATGCTTGCGACACGCGATCAACATGGCCACCGGCTGCTGGAGAGGCGAGCTCAACGAGGTCGAGCTCCAGATGCTGGAGTACAGCGAGTCACTGGGGCTCGTTCCGTACGCGGGGACGCCGGACCCCTGAGAGGTTCTTCGCGCGGTAAACGATGGAACAGGAGCTTTTTAGCACGGACAAGAGGGCTTTGTGGAGTCCGGTTAGGACACAAGAGAACAAAGCACCCGGTCGGCATTGCCGAGCGGCGGCGTTCGAAGTCGAGATCGACACGGCGGAAAACCAAACCAACGCGCTCGTTCGGCTCCTCGTGCTAGCCGCTGACGCTGCTCGAGCTGACGGTTTTGTTGACCTCGGGTAGATGGCGCCACTAAAACACTGTATGTATAATAAACATTTTTGTCAATGATACTACGTTTTTGAAGCATTTATGTTGTTGGGACGACAATATTTATGGAAAAAATACCCTTTATCGAGCAGGTATTTGCAGAACTTGCTATCGTTTTTACAACTACCCAAGTGACGTCACGCCGCGTGTTTCCCATGACGGCCGCTCGCGGCTGCAGGTCGGGGGATATTCTAATTTTTACCTCGCGATTACGCGGCGAAATCGCAACATTTCGATGAAAGGAGGTGTGTTTTCTGTCATTTGTGACAAGGTGAACAATATCAAAAGCAGATGATGCCAATTCTTTCAACTTTAAAATCGTTGCACAGCTCCTTTAAGTATTACTTCAATGTTTGTGATCACGTAGTAAAAACCTCGTACACAAAGGAAACTCATGAAAAGGACCGGACACTTGAGATCCGTTCCTATGCCCAAGCTGAACGAGAAGCACTTTAATGACGTTCTGCTAAAAGATATCGGTGAAACTAGCGACCAAAGTGTTTAGCAACCACTGTGCTGCTGCAATGTATGCCTTTCTAACGTTCCAGCAATTGCCGGCTGCTGCTATTCACACAGCGAGATTCATTGAAAAAATCGGCCGTCTCTTTGACAACCTAAATAGCTTGCACAAATTTTCCAAGACGCCCTTTGCCTCTGCACTGCATAATGGCTCTGTCCATGAGGAGTTTTTCAAAGAAAGCTTTGCAGTTTTTGAAAACCTGCAAGCACTCGGATGTAGAAGGCAGCCAAACTGCATTCATGGCTTCTGCTTGACAATGAGGTCCCTGAAAATGCTCTGCGATCACCTCACAGTTAATTATGGTTTTACCTAGCTTTTAACCCGCCACTTGAACTACTGTAAGTGCTACTGTATTTGAGTGTGAAAGGCGCTGCTGACTCGGACTTTGGAAACCTGTCAGTTCCCTTCCCTTCTTCTACATCATTCGTTGAGGCTTGTGAGCGTGTTTTTCGAGGCGAGCATCAACAACCTCATTTCGAAGAAGGGCATCGGGCGTACTCTTTGTGTACTTTTTTATCAGGAGGTCCAAATGTATCTTGATGTGTGTAACCACGATGTGTATGACAATTTGTTTTCACTGTTTACTAAAGTCAAACTACACTGGTTTGCACGAAAAGAAACCACACTGAACTCGTTAATGCATCAGCAAAGTGTAAAGCTAGGCAACAAGTGCAAAGGCTAAGCACGTGAGACCACACAGAGCACATTTTCAAAGCAGTATATTCGCTTTTCTAGCCTTTCGTATGGTGTAAAATACTTTATTTTCGTAGGCTCGATATTTCCTATTCTGTTTCTTTTGAGAAAATCTGGCGGGCGCAAACTTTCGTGATCGAGAGCGATATTTAATGCTTTCATATCCATGGATGACTTATTTTTTTTCGATTTTTATCAAATTGTGAAATTCTCTAAAAATAGGTTATCGCGAAAATTAAGGTGCTTACAGTGTTTTGGGTTACAGACTGCTCATGTGGTTTTTTCACTGATTCAGACCTCTGGTTTTAAGGTCCAAAAAACACTGGCCTATGCCGTGCAGCGTACTGGAGGGCTATACAATAATTTATGCGTGCACGGAAGGCTCCAGAGTACGCAGCACCATCGTACGCAAGTTAAAAAGTTTTCTGGATGATCGTACCTTGCCCAAGAACGGCAAAAAACAGCTGTTATTTTTGTCTGCTTTTTTCTTAAGTGTTGAACACAACTTTCCTCGAAACAGTTTAAATTATGGGATATTGATGGCTGTCTATAAACTGACAATGCTCCACATAACAGGCAGCCAATTGTACAGTGTGTTATGTGTTATCCTGTCATAATGTGATGTATGTATTCATCTACTAGTTTTCTTCTACCTTAAAACTAGATACTGATTGTATGCTTCTGATGAGTGTCCTGGTTGAGTGGTTGTAAGCAGTTGTATGTGAATAAAATGTTAGTACAACATTGAACTTACATTAGAATTACTGTCGTGTGACTTTAACGCTAACACACTCGAGCAACGGTATTGTTATCCACTTTTTTGTAAGGTCAGTCACCTTTAAGCCGCTCCCATATTTCTGAAAAAGCTGAAGCAAAAAGTAAAACGCGGTTCTTTCAAAGTAGTTCTGTGGGATGAAAAAAAAAAAAGATTCTTGAAGCGATCTGCCTAAAAAAGGCGGCTGCGTAAAAGAAAACGATTTTCGCGCAGAATTGAGGGTCCAAACGAGATGGTGGAGATTGAACAAAACGAAAAAACAAACAAAAGAAAACAGAAAAAAACCGAGACTTTAGGCAAGAAGGACGACGCACTAAAAAGTTTCAAACGTAGCTTGGCACAGCTTTCAGACTTTTTAGTGTTACTAAAAAGCTTTGTTTCAGACTTTTTAGAAAGCGTGATTGCAGGCAAAAACGACGATCGTCCTTTTTTCCCGCAGTCCCAGTTTCTAAAAAGTCTCAAACAAAGCTTTCTAGCCACACCAAACGATCGTCCCTTTTGCCTGCAGTCCCGGTTTCATGTACTATTTAATTTTCGCGCCGAAAAGCACACCAAAGTGACGTCACGTTTTTTGTTTCTTTTTCGGAAGTGACGTCATTTCCTGTTTATTTTTTGTTCCGCCGGAAATGCTATCACGACACATAGATGGCGCTAGCGAAGCCACATGAGCCGCCATTTTTTCGACGCGTGGGCTTCTCTCTGGGCTTCTATGGAAGCTTCTATGGAACCTTGCGCAGCCGATGCTACAAGCGCGAGCTCCGGGCTTTTCGCGTCCCTGCCAAGCACACGCGCTCGTGAAGTGCAAGCACTGTTCAGGGCCACATGCTCGCGCTTATAGACCTTTCCAAAAACGAGCTTGTGGCCTGTGCCATTCTGAGCGTTCGTGCGTATGGCGTGTGCTTTGCTCGCTTTCCGAAGCGACGAACAAGCACGTGCTGGGCTGTGAAGATTGCACGCTGGACTGTGATTTTGTAAACATTGGAAAGGTCTATAGGAGGTATTCACTGGCCGCCATATTTGAGGTCACTGTTTAGAGCGCATGCTCAGAACGAGCTCGCAATAATAGGCTGCCAAGACCGGCAATCTTGGTGGTGCGGAATGCACGTGACGAAAGAACTGTGGAAGCTCGCGTTCAGCACGCGCTCCGCAGCCGAGCACACAGCTATGGCCGCCAGTGAATACTCCCTATAGCATCGGCTGCGTTTGGCCTTAAGCTGAAACGAAGCATAGTTCAGTGCTCGGCGTGAATTCTGATCCAGTCACACGATTCGGGGGCGCGGGAAGCAAAGACCAAAATATGGTGGCTGCCAGTGTTGCTAGATGTATTTTCGAAAAGGGCCTATTGCAAGGGCCCATAATCACAGGACCAGATACATGGGGGCGGCAAAATACTTCGCTTGCCATTTCACGGCAGCCTACGTGTTAGTCATCAAAAAGATCAGGATGCTTCGAAATCACAGCCAAATGGAATCCCTCGAGTTACGATATGAAATGTTTTTTTTTTCTTTAAAATACCATTAAAAATAGCCGAAAAAAGCTACACTATTGCGGTTTCTGAAGGCTAGTTTTATGTCCAGGGAGACATAATCTAGGGGGCTAATCGTCTCTATTAGTACAATAACCTACAAATCAATGTATTAACTTCATAGTTGGGGAGAATAAAGCTATGGTTCCAATTGGAAGCTTGCTGAGCGTAATCGAAAAGTACTAAATTGGGAAATTTACTGACACTTGTGGCACATGGGAAGTGGGGTTGTGCGCTTGAGTCGCCACTTGTGCTACAGGCGCAAGGCTATGCTTACGAAAACGCGGTTGATAGTATTATCGTCTACTTTTTACCCGAAAAATACCCCCGAATTGGAAGAATCATTCTCCTCGAAAACACATCACCTACTTGCAAGCTGTGTTTCCTGTTTGTAAACCTGAAGCCACAAATGCAACGTATGACAAACACAGGAGACAAGTCACGTACAAGTTGTTAACAACGTTTTTGTCGCCCGCACTTTATCAACTTTGCAGATGTCCGTTACAGAGCACTAAAGTTATGGGGACAATAAAACCTGCCAAGTGTGTTTCGACGTTAAACAAAAACGGGTGTTCGTTCAACAGCTCCCAGGTAAAAAGGCCGCAAATCTGTATTTTTTACGTCGGCTAACTGGGGCAGCGCGTTTAGCCGACGTAGTTCTCACTGCCTGAAGTCATGTTCTGGCAGTGAAACAGGGGTTCGCTTTTAGTCAACGAGAGATCTAATTTGCGTCTCCAGGAGTGAGCGAAGGTAGCGTTCGGAGGGGGGTGATTCGCTAAAGCGCGTTCAGGCAGTGAGAACTACGTCAGCTGGCCACGCTGCCCCCAGCTAGCCGACGTAAAATATACAGTACCACGGCCTCGTTACCGAAGCGCTGTTGCACAAACACTCGAGCGAAGAGCGCGGTTTGTCTGCTACGAAGCGCCATTCACAGGCGGAAATAAAATGAGAAAAAAATTGTAAGTCGTCTGCTAACGGACCGAAGAAAAGTTTATCGCCTGCTACGAACCGAGCGCCGCGGCGCAGTGAGACGAGACGCGGGCGAAAATAAACACTTTCCGAAATTGTGAAATGATGCATAGAAATTGCGCAGCCGCCATTAGTTGGTCTCATCGCTTCTGGCGTGAAGCCGGTAATTGGTTCCGATTTCTCGCGGAGCACTGACGCAGCACTCGTGTGGGTTCGCTACCAATACACTCCGAAAGCTCACGAGGCGCTTGTGTCTAATGCGTGCTCACATTGCATGACCAACTAATGGCGGCCGCACATAATATATGCATCATTTCGAAACTTAGAAAAGAATCTACTGGAAGCCATTGACAATCCGCGTTTTTTTGGCAGGCCTAAAATTCTACCACTACCGCACCCAAGCTTCGCATTGACGTGTAGATGAATCAGTGATAAGGACAGGGAGATTAGAGACCGCGGTACCTTTATCGCTATTTGGGGATCAGTGAGAATGTCTCACAAAAACATTGCCTGATTTTCAACTCGCAAACGGGTCCAAAATGTCTCATGATTGATTAGGCGCAAGCTGTGGCGCCAAGTCCAATCAGAGGCCGACAAACGCTCTCGCTCTCGTCTTGACTAAAATCCTAAAATCGAGCCCCGGGAGGACCAACCGCAGGCTGACGCAGCGCTTGCTTCCAGACAGCCTCCTTCGCAAGCATCCGCCATCAAATACCACGACAAGGGTGTAAGACAGGCAGGTGATGAAACGACAACCGATTGGGCGTCCTGTTTTTGTCCCCGCTTTAGGAAGGTACGTGGCCCTCCACATAGATGGCGCCACGCAAAGAAGAGAAAATCAAAATATCCCCATGAAAATTGTAGGCAACGCAACCCACTGACAACTTATTTTGTAAGCTGTGCGTGAACCACGAAAGTTTAATCGAGCAAACAAATAATATACTTAATATAAGGAATCTTTTTTTTTTTTGCCCGTAGGTTTGAATTACAAGTTAAAATAATGAAAAGGGCGAACAGCTCGACAGAATATCGGCGAGCTAAAACATCAGCTCAAACGAGTCGTAAATGTGTCGAAAGCATTGATTCCTTTGCGCCTACACATGTGCTCGGCGGAGTTTGAAAGTTTCCGCTGTTTATGTGAAAGCAAGGTAAATTTCAGTTCGACGTGATTTGAAGCCAGCGGTACGCCGTTGCACTACACTGCGGTCACACTGTGCTCAGCAGAACAGACTCACCCGAAGTCATCATCGCCCGCGTTAAATATCACCGATTTGTTTTCATCTTTCGGGCCGTATAACCCGACCGACAATTCGCAACACAACGGTAGGAGCCCATAGCTCAAATAATCTTGGCCGTCCCCAGGCACAAGAACACGGCAAGTAATGTCGATTTCGTCAGCTACCGCCATATTCGTCCGCTTCAAGCGCGTTCGGACGCAAAGCAAACAAAACGGAAAGCAGAAAGCACGTCAAACGTTTCGCAGACGACTTCACTTTGCCAGCCGCTCACAAGGTTTGGAAAGTGCACCGAAGTTACGAAAAATGTCGATAAACATTCGTGTGGTAATCTTATTTTGCCCGGATTTATTAAATTTGAATTGAAAATAAACAATATCGCTCACGCGATGCATTCTCTCCGACTGTTCCATAGAAACCCCAACCCATCGCGTTCCGTATTCCGCCATCCCATCTATCGTAAGACGGAGGTACTTGTAGAGCGGTTGCCACCTGGAGGATACAATCCGGTCGCATCGCTGCGGCAGGTATCATTGGTCGTTTTCCCACCTGCCTATCTTACACCATAACCACCACTCTGTTATCTGAGAGGTGTTGGCTTTAGAGTTGTCGAACACCTGCCGAGGTTCGAATACGACCAAGTTCGACTTTGTAGTACTTGCAACGCCAAGTTCGAAGAAAGTTTCACTGAAGTTCGTCTTCCGTGCGCATGCGCGAAAATTTTAAAACGAGCTGATACCACATGGCGGAAAAACAGTGCAATATTCGTTGGATGTATTGCTTCACGTGCTCGCATTACTAACTAACGAGAGCATTAAAAGCACACATTTTTGCTTTTTTATCGTGTAAACAATGGTTATATTTTTTTTATAAAAGTATCAACAAAACTACTTCGTAAATAGTTTGTTTTTCAATCTTTGAACTATTTGTAAAGAAGCCGCGCAACACTGCCCATAGTCAAACTTCGTCAAACTTTGTAAAAAGGTGGAAGATTCGCCGAACCAGTCGAACCTCGGTTTCGACAAATGGTTGCGTCATCCCTAAGTTTGTTTGTCCAGCTTATGAGATGAAGACATAAGTATGGGCGTTTAAGCCTATTGTATGGAACAAATTTTCTTTTCTATTTACTTTTTCCGGACAAGTAACGACAACATGTTTTTTTTTTTATCGCACAATCCAGCGAGTTGTTAGTTCTTCTTTAAGGGACGATGAAATAATTTTCTAACTTCTTCCTTTTCAGCTTTCCTCCTCAATTCAAAAACAAAATGCGAAATCACGCGGTCATGAAGTGCTTTAGACAAGGTACGATGAGACCAAGCTTCCATGGCGTTCTTAAGCACACCATGGAATTTGTCATTCGCAAGCGATGGTAAATGCCGTCGCGGCACTCATTGGCCATTAACGCAAGTGTCCGTCGATGGACTGATTGTTGCTGCGCGCGTGTCCAGCACGGCTCCCTAGCTCGGCCTGGAGAACTTCCGTTTCCGGCACTAAGGCATACTTTTGCGTCACGGCCACGTGATTTCACATGTAGGTGGCCGAGTCCGGTCGAGTCGAGGAAATGCGCAGACGTGAGTTTTTTGTGTTTCTTTTTTTTTTTTTTTGGTGCGAAACAGGAATTAATGAAACAAGTACGGATTCCTGCACCGGGTTTTATTTACGTTGAAGATTAACTGGGGCTTTTATTTTAAAAAAGCTGGAAAATCACTTCATAGTCTCGTTAATATCTGAAAATACCTTTTTTTTATTATTTAACGCCTCGTTCGGGACGTATACCCTCCCCCCCCCCCCCCCCCCCCCGGTCGATTAAAACTGAGACTGCCTATCCGGTGTTTTTGTAGCGTCTGCGATCCCCAGAAGCTTCATGATCTCTCAATTTGTTTAGTAGTTCAAAGAATGATTCCCCAAGATTGCATTCAATTTCTAGGTCATGCCACAGCTTCCTCAAAAACACGCAAGGCGGGTTAATAAACAAGAAGGACAGTTTCAGCTCATGTTGTCCGCGGGAGTAGTTATGCAATGCACTGTCATTGAAAAGCACGCAAACATATAAAAAAAGTACTCCGCTATATAAAAATGAATTCATGTTGAAAAACAGCGCGAATAACCAACTTTCCATTCTAATAAAAATGAAGAATGATAGAGGGAGAGTATCGTAAAAACTAATGTCAACGTAAAAGATAATAACAAAAAAGAAACAAACGGCAACTTGTCATTACCTGCAAAAAAACATTCCGCCCTTAATCAGAAATACAGTGCGCAATTTCCATTAGAGCTCTGACTCACATATGCCGAGAAAAATGCCAAACAAGAAGAGCCCTCTTTTTGCTTTCTCTCCTCTGTTGCTAGGAAAAGCACCACTTCATTTACAGTTTTCTGGAACGTGTCGACGGTACTAAACCATTCGAAAACGCCTCCGAAGAAGTTTTTTAAGATATATGTGCGTATATATTTTTTTTTAAATGCAAGGTTTATGAGTTTACACCACTCCTGTTTCTCTTCACCCCCCCCCCCCTCCACCCTCCCCCGCCCTTTCCCCGTTTTATTATTTCAGGTTTTTGTGCACTCGGGCCATTATTTTATTATATTTCGCTAGTACCTGATATCTGTTCCAATTTCGTTCTTTCAGATTTCGCTATTCGTTTTGTGTTAGCGAAGTTGAAATCCTTTCGCGTTTGTCCGTCGTGATTGTTGGCTCCTGTATTTCATGGAATACGGTTAACGCATGTGTTTCTAAAAACAAACCGGAGAGATGATGTGAAGCGCGCCAGAAATACACGTCGAACAATGCAGACTTCTTTTTTTTTTATGTACAGGGTGTCAGAAAAAAATTACAGTGTTTTTTTCACCGCAAAAAATAAACTAGGCATCACCGAACGCTCATTCTCCGCCGAAAGGTAGAGCTAGAGGTCACAACCAGATGCCAAAGTTTCAGCCTGATCCGATAACCTAATCAAAAGTTTTAAGTGATTTCCTGAAAATTTCAATGGGAAAATGGAGCCCATTTTTGACCGTTTTCGGTTTCTGGTGCCAAGAGCCCCCTGTATTCGAAAACTCCGTTGGCCGCATTTTCCCATTCATATTTTCAGAAAATCACTTATAACTTTTGATCAAGTTATCGGATCGGGCTGAATCTTTGGCATCTGGTTGTGACCTCTAGCGCTACCTTTGGACGGAGAATGAGCGTTCGGCGATGCCTACTTTATTTTTGCGGTAAAAAAGACCCTGTAAATTTCTTTTGTGACACCCTGTATATGCATATATCTGCGTCGCCATGGCATCGAAGGGAATCATTACCGTTACACCGGTTGCCTTTTCCGCAGTACTCTTCTGCTAGAGGTGGAGCAACCTTGTCAGGCGTAAAAGATGCTAGGTGGCGGAAGCTACCGCTCGTTAGAAAGGCTACAACCATTAGCATCCACCCGTCCATCCAGAGAGGTTTCTGCTTTCATTGTCCATTTTCAGTCATTTTTATGGTCTTGTTATGTAGGAGGTATTGGTTTTGACCGACTTTATTGCAGTATTCAAAAACACACGCTTTCTTTTGGATGTGTTCTATGCGGAGCGGAAGTTCGTCTGTGTCTTGTGCAGAGTAGCGGTGACGTAAGGACGACGAATTCTGCTTGGTTCTCATTGGAAGGATAGTGGGTGCTCAACCCAATGTCCTTTCAATCAGAGCCAATCAATGCTTGGCGTTCTGACGTTACTGCAGGCCCGTTCCAAATCTTACCCATATGGATCCGAGTTACTCCGGCGGGTCGTGTCACGCGATAAAACATATTGAAAAGCGCTGCATGCAGGCAGGTTTTGGAACGCCAAGGTTCGAAAACCTTACCCTAGAGTAAGATCGAGTAAATTTTGGAACACGACCACTGCAAGCCCTGTTCAAGAAGCAGACGAACTTGCGCTCTGCATAGCGCCATTTCATGGAGCGAGCAGTTGGTAACGTCAACTGCACACATTCACGTTACTTTTTTGTTAGAGGCGCTGTACATTGTTTCACGTTATTTTCGCTTGTATTAAAATACCGCTTTTTTTTCTACTTCGTTTAGAAAAGAAAAGTAATATGTTTCCCAAATTTCAGTTGGTTTCAATGAGATTTTGCTCCTTAGGGCAAATGCTCATTGTGAGCTCGAGGGGTGCGGTTTGAGAAAAGAGAAGCCGGGGATTCTTTTTAGATATTACGCAGAAAACGTTTTAGAAAAAAAAAATTTGATTCTGGGTATATTTATACAGCGTCTAGTTGGTCAGCCATTTAAAGTTGCGACGAGTCACTCGCTGTAGATTAGCAATTTAGCCAGTGCAGTACGACCGCTAGCCTGGGGTTTTTCACGTGCACCACGCAGTAGTGATACACGACCGCACGCCGGTACGATGTTCATCCAGATCGAAACGGGCAGGGGTGGGGATCGAATCCAGGATCCCTGGGTTCTGCAGCGCGAGCTTTCGCTCCACGTGCTCCGCTGGTGTGCGCTAGCCCACTCGGCCACCGATCCTTTTTTTTTTTCTTTATTGCCAGGCATTATTCATTCACAAAAATACGCCTTCAGACGCACTTGTAAAAAAGGTCAAGCTGACTTACAACTGACGCACACTGATTAACATGATCTTAATGTGACCAGTCCGTCTAGGACTGGCAACCAATCAGGCCCATCTCCAAAAACCTTATACACTTCTCTAATCTGACTAATGCTCTGAGTAAAATAGTGACATACTGGTCGAGCATCTACATCAGCATGCCGCACTGCCATGCGGCTCTTCCAGATACTGTGTAAGCCAATGACCATAAGTAAATCATACGGTACAGTGTCGGTTGGGGCAACAGGCAGAAAACGTATCCCGTGTGCGCTTAAAGGAAGTTACTTTTTCAGAGTTCGCTGCAGTACATCACAATAGAACACCGCGTCCCAACAATCTAAAAACACATGCTCTATCGACTCGGGCCTTTTGCACAAGATACAGTTCACAGTCCAGGGTACAAATATGCCCTTTTCGTCGAGCCATGTTTTAACCGGAAGTGTTCCGCTGTGAAGTTGAAAGAAAACGTTTTTCATTGTGGCCGGGACAAGCATTTTCTTAACGCGACGAAGTACATCCTGTCCTGAAGTCCCGCTGTAAATAGCTCGATACAAAGGGGTACGAAATGACGTTTCTATTAAATTTCTTGTAAGTCGCTTTCGAGAGACAGTACTCAGATATTCCAAAGAGAAACGCGCGGTTAAAAATTTGTATGCACCGACAACTTCCTTCAAATAAGCACTCAGTGGTCCCGTAGCACCGTCACTAGATGAAACAATAAAATTGGGTAAGACACCCGACAATTGAACCTGAAGAACAGTACGCAGAAAGGGATCTTCTTGATCTCGCAGGTAAAGAAAACGGTTAACAACTTGGCGTATGAAAAGGTGGGATAAAGAAAGACCACCATGCCGTACGCGCCGAAACAAAGTCATTCGGCTGACGCGTTCCCAGTTGGACGCCCACACATATACAGCGAACACACGATGCAGCTTCTTAATGTGAAATCGAGAACAATGCAAGACCTGTAGAAGATACCACAGCTTAGCGACAAAAAATGAATTACACACTGTAGCTCTCGCGAAAATAGACAAATGGTGGCCTGCACTGGGGGCCGCTTTCTCGCGCAGCTTATCTGTCTCTTCACTCCACAGACCCGCGCTGTCCTTATAGTATTCCAATGGTACGCCAAGATAACGGGTGAGAAGCATTGACCAGGCAATGTGAGCGAGAAAGGTTGGCTTCGATGCCCATCGGCCGTGCCAAAAACCCGAACATTTCGACCAGTTCACTGAACATCCGGTCCGAGAACAAAATGTTTTTGTGATTTCGATGGCTTCTTCAATACTCTCGCTATCTGTGCACAAAATAGCAATGTCGTCCGCATAAGCCAAAATGCGAACCTCGCGCGCATTCAAGGTAAAACCGCGAACATGCTCACTCTAATGATACTCAAGCAGTATGGTTCAATATTCAATGCAAACAGTAATGGCGAGAGGGGACAACCTTGTCTAACAGAAGATTTTACAGGGATTCGTTCACTGACTCGCTTATTAACAATAAGACTCGTTGTACAATTATAATATTCCATTTGCACACCTTCAAAAATAATAGGTCCTATTCGATATGCTTCAAAATATCGCTTAAAACGTCATGAGACACCCGGTCGAAGGCTTTTTCCAAGTCGACTTGTAACATGGCGACTTTGCGCAGCTCACCGTCACAACACTCCAAGATACTGCGCGAAACATGAATGTTAGTCAAATAGTCCGACCCTGTATGCCGCAGGTCTGATGGGGCCCAACAACACTCGTTATCACACGCTGCAAACGGCGAGCGAGGGCTTTCATTAATTTTTTATAGTCAACATTAGTGAGGCTTATTGGACGGTAGGAGTTAACACTGAGAAGCTTAACGGGATCGTCACATTTTGGGATTAACACTGTGTGTGTACGTGAAAAAGAGGGGGGGAGAACTTTTCTTTCATATGCCTCGGTGAAAACTTCGAGTAACACGGATGAAATTTCATGTTTAAATGTTCTGTAAAAACCAGCAATTAAGCCATCTGGGCCAGGCGATTTTCCGGGTTTTAAGTCGTCGATCGCTTTTGTTACCTCTGACAAGCTGATTGGTTCCTCTAAAAAGTCCTTATCGTTTCCGTCAACCTTCGGCAGTAGAGGCAGAAAGTCGTCTTTAAATCCTGACAGTGGTGGGGCGCTACAAATAAAAAAATGTTTATAGTGTTCAACAAACGCCTCTTCGATATGAGTTTTATCGCTGGACAAAACCCCGAGGTGTTCTATTTCAACCACATCATTAGCTCGGGCGTATTTCGTTTCCGCCGCCACCATTCTTTTTGTCGGCTGCTCTCCCACCAAGAAACGCTCTGAACGAGCACGTATTGCTGCCCCCTTGTATCGGTCGCGATCGAGACTTTCGAGTTTGGCTTTCAAGTGGTTAATATCCTCAATGAAAACGCCAGGTGCTCGGCATTCTTCCTGTAGCAGCTTGTCTAAGCTTTTTCGGTGCTCCGATTCTTGACTCTTCTCCTGATACTTGAGGACACATCTCCTTTCAAGTGCACTTAGTTTCACCTCCTGTTTAAATGTTTCCCAGCGTTCGCTTCCACTGCCTCCTTTCAGTTGCACGTCACTCCAGATTGTCTTAATACAGGAAAAAAATGGTTCATCCTTTAGAAGTTTCGCATTCATTTTACATAATTCCCACGAGAAATTGGCACCCTCTTTCGTTTTACCTAAATGGAATGTTACAAGGCAGTGATCGATAAAAGCAACATAGTCTACAGAATAACTCCGACATAAATATACCAGATCCGATGAGATATACGCCTGGTCCAGTCTAGCGTGACTGACACCCTGAAAGTGCGTGAAAGGCATACAGTTTGACCTAGGCACACAACATGCGACGTCTTCCAGAACAAAATCTTCAATAAGGTTATTTAATTCTGGGGTACTGGCATCCCTATAGCGCGTTCGGTTGGACCTGTCTTCAGCTCGGCAGACACAATTAAAATCCCCCAAAATAATCAGAAAACGATCGGACTGGCAATGTTGGCAAACGTTTTGGGAAAAAACCCGGCGCTCCTCGGCCTCATTAGGTGCATAAACACAAATGACACGCCATTCATTTCCCATTGCAGAGAAATCACACATGACAAACCTCCCAGATGGGCAGGTAGTGACGGTTTGCACGGCAGCACCTAGAGATTTTCTGAGGAACAGGCAGCAGCCAGCCGAGAAACCAACAGCATGACTCACGCAGACTTCATACCGCGTCAGAAAAGGCCGCACCATGTAGTCGGTCTGCTCCTCGCTCTCGACTTTGGTTTCCTGAATTGCGACAACGTCCAGGTCATGCTCGGTGAACAGCCTGTAGAGCTGTTGCTGCCGTCGTCTGGCTGCAAGTCCGCGAACGTTCAACGTAGCCACGCGCAAGGCGTTTTCAAGGGAAACCATCAGAAAGCGAGTCTCAGGCCTCGTACGCTGGGCTCACCTCTCGCTCTACCTGGGAAGAGACGAAGAACGGCTGCGGCCCGCGCGTCGTCCCCTCTTGCTCGTCACTACGAACCAGGACCCTCGTCTCTGCTGGAGCGAATGGTCGGTTCCCTGCTCCGGGTCGCTGAGCCGCGCTTGATCGCGCTGGGTCGCGAATTCCGTTGCTGTACCATCTCCGGCGTCCAGTGCGTCAGTCGCGTCCTTTGCTGCCGGTGTCATCTCACTGGTGTTCTTCGCGTTCGGCTCATTTTCACCAACAGTGCCTTCTGCCGTCAATGTTACGGCGGAGATGGCCTTCTGGCATCGCTAACAGAGCGCTGTTGCTGCTCACCGGACAACTTGAGGGTCTTGCGAAGAAATCCTCGCGGTTGGAGTCGCCGCTGCCTCGGCCTCTTCCTCGTCATTACGAGGTTTCTGTCCTGGCTGTCGGGTGGTCTTGCTGGCAGAGCTCGTGCGTACGATCGCACGCAATCCGAGGCTCATGCCCGAAGGCTCGACACTCCTCGCACCTCGGCACTCTACGTCGCGTCGTATGTGTCCCGTGCTCGCGACAGCGGAGGCACGGGTGCGCGTCTGGGGACGACAACCAGGAGCGGACCTCCGTGAGGCGGAGCTGATGCGGCAGGGACTCCGGTGTTAAGTCTTCACGGAGCACCATGCGTACGATGACGGTAGTGGAATCCACATCTGCCAGGCCCTCGATTCTCCACTTCTCGCGGGTGACACCTTGACCTCCCCATATGGCTCGAAGTCCCGTCGAAGAGCGTCTGCAGATACATCGAATCCACCCAGTGGACTTTTACTTTCAGCTCTCGTTTTCTGGACAATGACCAGGCATGGTCGTCCCTTCACCAGCATGGTCCCCTCTCGCAGAAGCTTCTCTTTGGCGGGGTGGTGTGCACTGTGCAGC
>JABSTQ010000355.1:0-16985 GCA_013358835.2 Ixodes persulcatus
GTGGTTTTTTGTTAGAAATTGTGTGGTTTTTGTGAATGTGAATGTGTACATTTTTTCGTTTTTGTTTCCGCCTCATGTTAAGTTGAAGTGTGTTGAGGGGTTGTGTTATGTTGGGGGTGGAGCGGGAGGGATAAAGGGGGTGTGGGGGGGGGGGGAAGGCGGCGGGCGAGCCGCGCGCCCGCGCGCGCCGTGCTGGACAACTTGCGCCATCTATGGGCACGTGTATCGCCTGAAGATAGCGTACGGACTCCCTTACCACCCTCTCATCTATAACTTTCGTTCTCCTCTTCGTTGTTCTTTTCTTTTCTCCTCGCGCTTCGCTCGTTCAGCCGTTGGGGAGCGCGGTTACAATAGCCAAAGCTACGGCTGCGCGGGCCTGGCTAGACTGTGGTGTATTCTAGTACACCATAGCTAGACGAAGGCTAGCTACGGTCACGTGATGTGGTCACGTTGGCGTGATAAGTGGGGAGAGTAAGGAGGAAAATGAGAGAGGCGAGTCGTCAAGGGAGCATGGCTTGTGGAGGCTACGTGGCTGACGTCATGCCCTCTCCTACCCTTCTATTCTCCATGCTCCCCTTAGTACCCTTCCCTCCTCTTCCTGAAGAGCTGTGCTCTAATTCGGAGTTACAGGGTGTCGTATACGTCTTTCATTTTTTGTTCACTGAAAGGCCATTTTGCGATGTCGAGTAACTTTTCAGTTTGTATTTCATTCATCAGATAAGTCAATCGCCAAGCGTCTCTACCTTTCCAGCAGACGTCCTTGTCAACTTGTATCTTGGAAGAGCTGGCCTGCTAAACGTTTATGCCGAGCAATGTTGTATTCGTTTTATGCACGAAAAAGTAACAAGTCGAGCCACAATATTTTTTACTCACTTCGTGATATTTTGCGTAAAGCATGCTGAAATTACTCCACCGCGGATCAAAAGCTTACTTCATAGAATACCCAGCTTGGCATCCTCCGATAGATGAGAAGGCTGGGCTAGCGGAGCCAACTGGGCAGCGCTGGCAGTGCGTGACGCGGGTCAAATTACGCGGTGAACGCGCAACGTGCACAGGGGACTAGCCGGAATATCGGTATCACGAGCCATACAACAGTTTTCGGCCACACTTTAGCCCCTTCATGTCTTAAAAGTAGGCTCGCGCTGCAGAACCCAGGACCCTAGGTTCAATCCCCCTCCCCCCTCGATCTGGATGAGCATCGTACCGGCGTACGGTCATGTATCACTACTGCGTGGTGCACGTTAAAGACCTCAGGCTGCCGGTTGTACTGCACTGGCTAAATTTCTCATATGCAGCTGCGAGACTCGTCGCCCGTTAAAGGGATACTGAACCAAGGAATTTAGTGTCCATAATAAGTGGCGCACGCTCTTTTCACGAGCCAGCAGCCGCCGGTGTGCGCGAGCACACGCAACAAAAATGACGTCAAAGACCTTCATTCGCGGTTAAGATGACAGTGAAATGTATGGGCTTCGGGCCAAAGGAGAATAAAGACAAGTTTTTCACCTACACAGTGGTGTCTGTTGTAAAAGGTAAGCGATTAATTGGTCTAACAAGCACGTAGCTTTCACTTGTAGAGATGAAAACCCTGTATTTATTCTCCTTTGGCCCGAAGCCGATGCATTTCACTCTCCTCTTAGGCGCGAATGGAGGCCTTTGACGTCATTTTCGTTGCGTGTGCTCGCGCACACCGGCGGCTGCTGACTCGTGAAAAGAGCGTGCGCCACTTATTATGGACACTAAATTCTTTGGTTCAGTATCCCTTTAAAGGGGCTATGCAACAATTTTTTTACTTTGCGCAAATACCGCTTAGAACGGATCCCTGACGTTAATGACCTATGAAACACGCCTTCGTTTTTCACCCGACGCATTAGAAGTCCCAGAAAAAAATTAAAAAACAACGAGCAGCGTTCACGCCCTCAACTCGCAGCCAGAACAAGCGGCCACGTGATCTGGAGCCGATTATATGCCGCCAATGTTGATCATAGCCACGCGCTGGGGTTGGCAAAGCACAGGACACGCGCTGAGTTCCAGACATTGTTATGGCTCGGCTATTGTCGTCGTTGCAGCGATTGGACACGGGCCACTACTCGAATGCTTCTCGAGCTATCAATTATCACGAGTCTAAATCGAGTGCCCACGCAATGCTCGGGTCCAATCTATGAACCGCATTCAAATATCGTCATATGGGTGTACTGCGATCCCCGCGTTACGTCATCGAATTTTGCAAGGGAGAGATTGAATGAAAATGATCGCTTTTGTCCTTGAAATTACACCGCAACAAAGGAGTTTCTTGGCCAGTGGCATTGCATGCGAGTATCCTTGAGTCCCACTAGTGCCAGTAAGCTCGTGTAAAGTGAAAAACATTCCAATTGAATATCGTTGCACAGCTCCTTTAAGGCAGACCAAGTTCTAGGCTGTATAAACAAACACACAACACAATTTTTTTTCTCAACAGTAGCACGGGGTGCGTCGATGCACGATGCACGTGCAACGTGCAGCCCTTGGGAACATCATGGCGGCACAGCGCAGCACTGAGCTAGATTTCAGAAGTGGCGCCACTTCTGAGATCGTGCCGCGCGCCACTTATCGGAACGTGCCGCGAGCCACTAGTCGGAACGTGCCGCGCTCCACTTCCCAGAAGTGGCGCGCGGCACATGCATCGAGCCCACCCACACTGCAATGAATGCTGCCACTTTCCCCAGGGGGGCTTTAGGCCACGCGGATCGGTGTCGCCACCTAGGGGTTAAGTTTTCAGCTTCTTCAAGAATATGGTTGGTTTTATTCAGCGACTAATGTCGTGACACGCCTTTCACCAAAGGCACGTGTTTTGTTTTGTTTTCAACATCCGGCGAAAACATTTTTTGTAGAAAATGAGACTCAAGTATCAATTCGCCTAAGTTTCTGTTTCTAATCGCCTTTATAGTGCAATCCTGCCCATTTGAAGAGCTGTTTTAGACTAGACATTATTCAGTCTAATTATAGGATTATCATTGGAGCTGCATCCTAATAATAATTTTCGGTCGTCGGTAACACTTTAAAAGTAAAATCTTGCATATGTGAAACAGACTGGACGAATAGCTGACCGAAAAACCACGTGGTAAGCCATGAATGGTTCAAGCGCATACTATGTGACATTTTATTCCTCGTGCTCAACCTGGGGGATATCGGGTGTTTTGCGACTTGTCTCACACGAAATATGTAGTTTTACATATACATCTTCAATTATTTTCAGGGGGTGAGTCCGAAATGACCTCCATGGGTAAGCTGGTTTCCTCGTACAGATTTCTTGCGGCATTTAGTTTTTCCATTCGAAGTCATGATTTTTTATACATGTCTAGTAAATTGATTCGGAAGTGACCACGCTAGGCTTTCATCCAAACAGACTCGCGAAGCTGCTTTACTGCATTAGAATTCACTGATCGGCTTTTCACTAAAAATTATGAACTAAAAATACCGAACGAAATAAAATCATTGACAAGACACCGCGACGGGAAAGCATGGCCTCGTCAAGACCCCAGGACCCAGAAGCCTTGTCCTGACAAGGCCGCACGACCCAGGAATACCTAACAATTAATATTATTTGCTATACATTCACTCACAAACTAAAGAAGGCAAGGCCAGGCCCCAGCATACTCTTATCTCTCCACACCCTGTAGGGAGTTTTCGTAGGTGGTTTTCGCCGTCACGCAACGCTGTGCCGCAACCCGCTACGATACCCGGAACTCTGTGGTCAAGGCCATCAGCGCGCAGGCGCAGTGGCGGCTTCTTGGTTGCGGAGGGATCAGCTGAGAGAAAACCGCGGTCTACGAAAACTTCCTTATTAAATATCTGCTTTTTCGGACAAGAGCGCCAAACAGAACGCAGGGTCTTTTGCGTTACCCCTAAGACGACGTGAAAGCGAAAGCCCAAGCGTCGATGCATTAAAGACGGAGACATGATTTACTTTGTTTCACTTTCTCTTTTTACCCATTCCCTTTTTTGATATTATGCGCTTTATAATTCTTAATTTCCATTGATTACTCTTACTTCTCTTTCATTTTTCTTAATTTACTTTAGTTCCCCTTATTTCACTTTGGCTCCTCTTAATTTGCTTTGTCATCCTTCTTTATTTCATTGCCTCTAATTCGCCTGAGTGATCACGTAAATGTAAAAGTTGGAACGCATCACCGACTGGTGTATTTAGCGTCCCATTCCGCACATGCATCAAAAGTAGACCCGACGTGGCAACAAACTACGTCACTAGAGCCGTAGTGTTAGGCTGCCGAATGTCGCCATTCTGGTGGCTGATCGAAGAAATGCTGGCGAAAAGCACGAGCTGTCTTCACGGCGTCCGGACTCCTGGCTGCCAAAGTGGCTGTTGGCTGTCCAGCTGGAGAGCGAAGTTCAGCAGAACTGGCGTCTGCCACAGCGACCATCGTTGCTGTGACGCCTCCAGGATCGCGGCCGACGACAGCATGACACTTCTATGAAGTTCATTAGGCGGAACTCGAGGAACCACCTTTCTTAGATGTGGAAAACACACCAGACGGAGACGAATCCTATGCACCATTCTCAATCTAGTGTTTCCGTTTTGATAGCACACGGCATTCCGATGTAGTCGCAGATTTAGCTAGATTCATGCGCTGCGTTCGAGTATGCATTCAGCGACCACAGCGGAACTTTATCTCACGGAAGCAGGCGGCGGAGTGATGAGATCAGGTGCGTATTCGGGCTCTTTGGCCATGCTTTGCATTTGGTCGGGCGTGAATAGAAAGTGTTTAAAATAGGTAATTAACGGAGGCGCTATATTGTTTCCAACGCATAATAGCTTTTCGCACCTTCAACCAAACACACTTTCCTGACCACCCGGCGGATATTTTTGTTGTTAAACATGAAACAAGCTGCCCAAACCCCTAGGTTTTTATGAATGTTTTTATGATCTCATCATGCACATTACAAGGTCTGTTTTAGTACAATTTCACGATCATCCACGGTGCTGAATTATGATGGGGCCAATGCAGCATCAGAGCTTTATTTAAAAGATAATTTAGGGTTTGTGAAACTGACTTAACGAATGGCCGAATGAGATGCTGTCATGTAATCCACAAACTGTTCGAGCACGTACCAAATATTATACTATATTTGCATCACTTATAATAAAACAAGGAAATTTCAGGTTGTCTTAATTGCGCCTACTAGCATACTCACTAGTCATTTTGAACATTACTCTTATCTATTTACAGCAGGCGAGACCAACACGACGTGGTTGGGTAAGCTAGCGTTTCTGTACTTATGTATTATCCCTTACGAAAATGGCATATCTGGACTTATAAGAAAAACAATAGATATGGTTATATAAAAAATTGGGCAGATCTGGCCATATCAAGAAAATCAGTTTATATAAGCCTTATCAAGCCAGATCTGCCCAATGTTTTATATATCCATATCAGGGTCTGTTAGATAGGGGTATATCTGCCTCCCATATCAGGGCAGATATGTCCCAATCGGGTAAGGCAACCTTGATATACAGGGTGTTTTTTGTTTTATTGTTGTAGATTTTTTTTTTAAAAAGCCATGAAAGCTACACTTATGCGGTTTGTGCGAGTGAGTTATACGCCCAGGGGGACATTATGTGGGTGGCTCATCTTCGCAATAAGTCGGCTAATGATTTGAAATTCACTACTTAATTTTGAAATTAGTGAAAATAGACATATGGTTCCAATTAGAAACTTGCTGAACGTCGTCCAAAATCCGTAAATCAGTCATTTTCAGAAAGACTTTCAGCGCGTGAGAAAGTTACCACTAGTGGAGCAGGTACAAGGCTACCGGTTTCGGTCAGGCGCCCGCGCAATTTTTCCGTCTCTTATCTAGCCACAGCCTTGTACCTGGACCACGAGTGGTAACTTCAGCGCACTACTGCGCTTCACACGTGCTCAAAGCCTTTCTAAAAATTACTGATTTATGGGCTTTGGACGACGCTCAGCAAGTTTCTAATTGAAACCATATGTCTATTTCCGCTAATTAAAAGTAATATTAGTGAATTTTAATTAATAAGCCGATTATCGCAAAGATTAGAAAACTATACAATGTCTCCCTGGGCGTATAACTCACTCGCACAAACCGCATAAGTGTAGTTCTCACGGCTTCTTTTAAAACAAATCTGCAAGAATAAAAAAAAAAAAAAAAAACACCCGGTATTCAGGCATTGCACGTACGTCACATCATGACGTCGAACACCGGTATCCACCTAGCTGGTGGTTCACTCTTCGACCCTGCACAGCGAGAGCAATTGTAAACTGTGCCGCGCTCGGCTGCAGCAATGACCCGGTATCCCGACGATCGTCCGATTGTTTCGTCGGCATGAACTGCGAGACAGAGTGTCCGTCAAGTTAGAGAAAGTACGAGCGGCAGGAGAGGGATACATCCGCGGATTACCGAGTTTGCGGCAGGCATCTCATAGCGGCGAGCGGCTGCACTTTTCTACCGTTGTTTACGTTCGCGCACGCCTTTGCATCGGCTTTTGCCCATTCGTGGTGTAGATGCCCCTTGCCTTTCGTTACATAACGCCGTTTCCCCGCTTCGAGCGATTGTCGCGCCGCGAGCCCGGCGAGACGGCGATCGAGCGGCGTCGGCCCCGTGTGCAAGCTAGCCGAGACGCCGCCGTCAGGGGATCGGTTTGTGCCGTCTGCGAGACGGTAACCTTTGCAAGGAGCGAAATTATGTAGGCAAGCCGGTTAGGAAACATCATAATATAAACCCTGAGTCAATGAGAGTTTTACATTATTTGATTTATCCTTATCTCAGGGTTTAGATTATGACGGTAACCTAGCGTTGTTTACCAATATTTCGCAAAATCGTAACAACCTTTCTACAAGCGACTCGTAAAGCCGCTCGTCAAATTTTAGAACGTGCAATTAAGATTCTTTGTTGTTGTTCTTTTTGGCGACACGTCAAAACTTTGTCGGCGGCATATCGTAACCTTCTGCTTGTAGCGCAATCGCACCAATGCCGAAACATTCTGCACAATTATTTTCCCGGCTGCCAGGAGGTAGACACGGCCTAATTCTAGAGGAAATCTGGAAGAGTACCTTTAGGAAAACGATCTATTGTCGCGAAGTAGGTTGCAGTGCACTTACGTTGACGAGACGGGACTTGAAATGTAATCCGAGATAGATGTTGACACGGCCACGGCGGAATCACTACTCAAACACAAAAACGAGAAGGAAGTTGTCCGTGAAGATTCAACACGATGTAGCACAAGCTGTCATTTGTAGAACTGAGCATTAAACGCATTACAAAAACTTCTTGGGCTTCTTTGAAGAAATCGCTCGCAGAAGCAGAAATTCGCAGCAGCCACGCAGGGCGAACACACTCCAAACTAGATTTGGCCAAACGCATTCCGAGATTGCCAACCGCTAATGCGTCATCCGTCAAACCTCCTACTAACACGCTTTCAGCTTAGGGAGAGAGAGAAAAGGAGAGAACGAAAGGCCAAAAACGAAGTGCACAAACAAAAGGCTTATCTTATGGGGCATCAACGTGCGGCTTTGTCACTTGTACCCAAGGTTGATAGTGCAGTGAATGCTATGTGTGGCCTTGGGCTCTAGGCAGGTGCCGTGTTCTGCTTCATCACCAGCTTCTAGACTGTAGTCACGTGCCCCTAACCGGAGACACGATTGGCCTAAAACATGCATAGCGTCTACCCTGCTGTCAATACCGAGTGAACATACTGCTCTTTGAAGACCAACTTTTGAACTTCCAAAGCAGCTGTCTATCTCGAAAGTGACCCAAAACGATGCGAATTTGAAGATACTATGTTTTACGCCGTAAAACCCACATCATAATTTAAAATGAAGAAATAAGCGCGACTATTTTTTTTGCGCACGATGCCCACACATAAATAAATAAATAAACATGTATATATATTTTTTACCAATAAATTTAAAATTATGTGTAGACTGTTAGATTCGCGTTTTTAAATTTCATTTTTTTCTACGAAAGAGTTGCACATAAAATGCACCACGGACACCTCATCTTCCGACTTTCAACACACGATGAATCGCAGACGCTCGCAAGCGGGAGGTTACGTTGCTGCGCGAACGGTTTGTGAAAGATGCTGCGTAGGGCGCAACGGCTTCGCAGGCGTTCGAAGGAAAAAGAATTCGGGACGACGAAGTAGCGTCTTCAGTAAGCTAACGGTTCATGTTTCCCCACTCAATTTAGCGGGGAAACATGAACAAAATTAGTTTCACTGCTAGATTTAGCGGGAAAATTGACGTCAAGTGACATAAGTACCAATTCAATTTCTCGCTAAATTTAGCGGGGCGGTTACTCGATGGCGACGCCGAAACAGCTTGACTCGGATACGGGCGCCTAAGAGCTGCGATCTGAAATCCATTATTTGATTAACTCGCTTTCCGATCTTATGCACTTCGTCATAATGACACACGTCAAACATACAACCAAATTTCATTTGTCTTTCAATCTTCATAATGCGCAATTGATTAATTGGTCCAAATACCTGGAATAACTTCACTTTAACGATGCTAACAATAATAAACCAACTATATGAGACTCATGCAATATAGATCAATCAACTTGTCTTGGCGAGTACATATGACTTATTGCTTGCACGACCGAAACGGGCCCATATATCATTATCAGGGGCAATATTTGCACGCGTATCTGGCGAGATATGGCCGTATTTACGCACTTATACGGCCGCATCTGGCAGTATCTGCCCACTTATATGGCGATATCTGGGCGTATCTGCTCCCATATGTAGCGGTATATGTCCCGATCTGACTACTTATATTGTCACGAATGACAATTGATGAGGCGAAAATAACTGAAGAAACTAAACGTTTAATGGGGCGAACTTGTGCCCAGAAACAAAAGGAAAAACGATAACAGCAGAAGAGAACAGAGCGTCGCGGGCGTCGAGGTCGGCGTGACAGCAGAGTCGAACGCTGGGGCGAAACTGAGTCCGGTTGGTTACGCGGAGCCCCTTTTGTGCACGCTTGGGCTTCTGGAACATTCGGCCTGGAACATTCGGCGCGCAGAACATTCTAACCTAGAACGAGCAACACGGTTCTCGAAATTACCAGAAATCTAAATTGGAAGAATAAATAAAAGACGCGGCGCTGCCAGGCATCGAACCCTGGGCTTTCTGCGTGGAAGGCACGCGCGATAACCGTTAGGCCACGAGCGCGCTGCCTACTTAGTTAGCTGCGCTCGCGGCATTATTCCCCCCTTTAAAAAAAAAAAAGTGCATCGTCCCGATGCACCACAAAGGTAAAACACAAATACACAACAAAAAGATAGCAGAGTCGCGAGCCACACTTCACAGTTCCCAGTTCACTCTTTGACGAGAGTCCAAAGTTCTATCGTTCGTAATACGGCTTGAGCCGGACGACGTGCACCACCTCGGGTCGTGGCTGGCGTCTTGCAGATGGGCGCGTTCCGTCGGGTAGAACTTCGTAGTTCAGATCGCCGAGGCGTCGGATGATTTTGTACGGTCCGAAATAGCGCTTGAGAAGCTTCTCGCTGAGACCGCGGCGCCGAATCGGTGTCCACACCCATACCCGGTCCCCGGGTTGGAAATGAACTACCCTGCGACGAAGGTTATACCGGCGTGCGTCGACTCGCTGTTGGTTTTGAATCTTGATTCTTGCCAGTTGACGAGCTTCCTCCGCGCGTTGAGAGATCAGTTGAGCGTCGTCGTTGCCATCGTCGGTTGGCACGTGAGGCAGCATGGCGTCCAGCATTGTCGTAACCGTCCGGCCATGCACCAGTTGGAACGGCGTCATTCCTGTGGTTTCTTGTACCGCTGTGTTGTACGCAAATGTAACGTACGGCAACACCTCGTCCCACGTATTATGCTCCACGTCGACGTACATGGAGATCATGTCGGCGATGGTCTTATTGAGCCGCTCTGTTAGCCCGTTGGTCTGCGGGTGATAAGCAGTGGTTCGTCGATGGCTGGTGTGACTGAGCCGAAGTACCTCTTGAGTCAGCTGTGCCAGGAAAGATGACCCTCGATCTGTGATCAGCACTTCAGGTGCGCCGTGTCGAAGGAGAATGGACTCGACGAAAAACTTGGCGACTTCCACCGCTGTTCCCGATGGAAGGGCTTTCGTCTCGGCGTATCGTGTAAGATAATCGGTCGCGACGATAATCCACCGGTTCCCTTGCGTCGATGTTGGGAACGGCCCAAGCAAATCCATTCCGACCTGCTGGAAGGGCGTAGTCGGGGCAGATATCGGCTGCAAGAGTCCTGCTGGCTTTGTCGGAGGCTTCTTACGTCGTTGGCACTCATGGCACGACCGTGTGTACAGATGGACGGTTTTCGGGAGTCTTGGCCAGTAGTACTTGTCACGAATCCGGGCAAGCGTCCTGCTGTAGCCAAGGTGTCCAGCCGTCGGGTCGTCGTGGCATGCTTGAAGGATTTCTTCTCGCAGGCTGGTAGGCACAACCAGCAGTCAGGCAGGGTTGCTGGTTCCGAAGTTCTTCTTGAAGAGCACACCTCCCCGCAGAACGAAGCTTGACAAGTCTCGGGCCAGGACTTGCGGAACGGAACTTCCTTGACCTTCGAGGTGGTCGATCACGGCGCGAAGCTCCGGGTCGTCTCGTTGAAGTGCTCCCATGTCGGTATATGTAACTGCTCCGAGAAAACGAGCGTCATAATCGTCGTCGGTGCTGTCAGGTGGAGATTCGACTGGGGCCCTAGACAAGCAGTCGGCGTCATTATGCTTGCGGCCAGACTTGTGCACAATGGTTACGTCGAATTCTCGCAGTCGCAGATTCCAGCGAGCAAGGCGTCCTGAAGGGTCCTTGAGGTTTGCGAGCCAGCAGAGGGCGTGGTGGTCTGTGACCACGCGGAACGGGATACCGTACAAGTACGGACGGAACTTGGTGATCGCCCAGATGACAGCAAGGCATTCTTTGTCGGTCGTTGAATAATTTTGTTCTGCCTTAGACAGCGCCCGGCTTGCGTAAGCAATTACTCTCTCTGCCCCTTCTTGTCGCTGAACGAGCACCGCACCGAGACCGGTATTGCTGGCGTCCGTGTGTATTTCTGTCTCCGCCGACTGATCAAAATGTCCGAGGATAGGGGGCGACTGCAGCCTTCGCTTGAGTTCGTCGAACGCTTGTTCTTGCTCTTCTCCCCACTGGAACTGCACGTCGTCCTTCGTCAGATTCGTCAGCGGTGAAGAAATCTGTGCAAAGTCACGCACGAAACGCCTGTAGTAGGCGCACAGCCCAAGGAATCTACGGACGGCCTTCTTGTCCGATGGCTTGGGGAATTCGGCGACAGCGGACGTCTTTGCAGAATCAGGGCTTACACCCTGAGCACTCACGACGTGGCCCAGGAATTTGAGCTCTCCATAGGCGAACCGGCACTTCGAAGGCTTGAGTGTCAGCCCAGCAGATTTGAAGGCCCTTAGCACGGCTCGCAGTCGTCTGAGGTGCTCATCGAATTCGGTTGCGAACACGACAACGTCGTCGAGGTAGACGAGACAGCTCTGCCATTTCAAGCCGGAAAGGACGGTGTCCATAACGCGCTGGAAGGTTGCCGGCGCTGTGCACAGCCCGAACGGCATTACTTTAAATTCATACAGTCCGTCCGGTGTGACGAAGGCCGTCTTCTCACGATCTCGTTCGTCGACCTCAATCTGCCAGTACCCGCTCTTCAAGTCCATCGACGAAAAGTATCGGGCGTGGCGCAGCCGGTCCAGGGTGTCGTGGATGCGGGGCAGCGGGTAGACGTCCTTCTTTGTTACTGCATTCAGCCGGCGGTAGTCCACGCAGAACCTCAGGGTTCCGTCTTTTTTCTTCACTAGGACTACTGGGGAAGCCCACGGACTGTTTGAGGGCTGGACAATGTCGTCATCAAGCATTTCCTGAACTTGCTTCTGGATAACTTCCCTTTCTTTCACGGAGACTCGGTACGGTGGCCGATGCACAGGGAGAGCGTCGTCATCAGTGATTATTCGATGTTTCGCAACCGTCGTTTGGCGCACCTTCGACGACGTGGAGAAGCACTCACTGAACTCGGCGAGAAGGTCACTGAGTTGCCGTCGTTGTGGGGCTGGGAGGGACGGGTCGATGTCGAGCTCTGACGGCGTGGTTCTCTTGTGCTGCGCCGGAGAAGCGTCTTCTGAGATCACGGCGATCGCGGCTGAGTCCGGAATTTCCTCGACGAAGCCCACAGCTGTACCCTTTGTAAGGTGCTGCGACTCTTGCCGAAAGTTGGTGACAAGGGCTACGGTACACCCGTCCTGGATCTCGATTACGCCTCTCGTAATGCCAATCCTTCGTCCAACGAGAAGTTGGACGCTTCCTTCCAACAGTGCTACACAGCAGGTGGCTTCTTCGGTCCCGACGGGTACAAAGACACTCGACAGCGGCGGCAGGTTTACATGGCTGGCAAGGACTCGGACTGTAGCTAACGTTGCTTTGGGATTTTCTGCCGATGGGACAGGCTTCCGAAGCGTCAACGTATTCTCCGCAAGGACGATGATGGCGCCGTATTCGCACAAGAAGTCCATTCCGAGAATGACGTCCCTCGAACAGTCTTGCAGAATGACGAACTTCACAGGGCAGGTTTCGCCGTGGATCTCAACGCGCGCAGTGCACCTGCCGACAGGTGTGATGACATGTCCGCCGGCGGTTCGTATCTGCGGTCCGTCCCCACGACGTCGTAACTTTCCGAAGGCGGCGAGAGAGTCTCCCACTCAAAACGGAGTAGTCTGCTCCGGTGTCGACGAGTGCTGTCGCGTCGTGGCCGTCGGTGATTACGTTGAGGTTATTCGACACTCTTGCAGAAACGTCGTTTCGGGGCGTTGCGGCGTTAGAGTGGGAGAGCTCCGACGATCTTGGAGGATCTTGGCATCGTTCGTCATCGGCAACGCCACCTCCCGGCATTGCCGCGCCTAGTTTTCCCGGCGGGAAGCGATGGGTGACAGGCTGTCTCGGCGAGACCGGCGGAAGGGCGATGGCGAGCGTCGGGGAGATGGTGAACGGAATATCCGGCGGGGAGACGACTCAGGAGACGAAGAGCGGCGGAGGTAGTCCTCGATGTCCCGAGGTCGCTCTCCAAGACGTGGTCGAGGGTCGTTGGGCGCAAACCCTCGTAGGCCAGCTGGCGGTAGGGGCATCGTCGGTAGATGTGGTCCGCTTCACCACAGTGGTAGCACAGGGGCGTCGATCGGCCGTCCTCCAAATGTCGGTCTTCCTCGCACCACGCTGCTCTGGGCGTGGAGCATACTGCGGCGCCGGTGCCTCACGTCTGGGAGCTGGCTGGTAGTGTGCTACGACGGGAGGTTCTCTCTTGGCGGCGGCGGCGTAGGTCAAGACCGGCCGTTCGGGAGCCACTGCGACGGGGACCTCTGGGAAGAGGGCCCGGTGTACCTCCTCGCGAACAGCCTCGGCGATTGAAACAGCGGCGGGTCGTTCTGGAGAAGGGAGCAACCGCTTCAGTTCTTCTCGGACCACATCCCGAATGACCTCCCGAAGGTTCTCGATGCCGACTTCGCCGAGGTCAGGGAGGGAAGATGGAAGATATGAGGTGCAGTTACGCCGGCGACTCTCTGATAATGACTCGCCCTGGCCGACAGCGCTCGTTCAATGTTTGTTGCCTCGCAACAAATTCATCTACGGTCGTCGGTGGATTGCGAACGAGGCCGCCAAAATCTCGCTTTTCACGCCTCTCATGAGGACGCGCAGCTTCTTGTCTTCGGCGGCTCCAGGGTCGGCACGGGCGCACAGGCGCAGGACATCTTCAGTGAAGCTTGTCACGCTCTCGTTCAGACCTTGGCATCTTCTTTGAAGGATGTCCTCGGCTCGTTGACGTCGGTGTTGGTTTGTGAAGGTGAGCTTTATCTCCTCCACGCATGTCTCCCACGTCGCGAGGGAAGCCTCGTGGTTCTCAAACCATTGTCTTGCCGTTCCCTCCAGTGCGAAGTAAATGTTTTGGAGGCGCTGTTCTGCCGTCCACGCGTTGTAGCGGCCACACGTTCGTAGTTCTGCAGCCAGTCTTCTACGTCCTCGTAGATTTCACCGTGAAATGGCGTCGGCACACGGGGAACCACAGGCAGGAAGACGTAGGACGGTGCTGCTTGGGGGTTTCCGTCGACTGGGCCGTGGAGTTCATCGTCGGCTTCGGTTGCTTCTTTGTTTTGTCCGGTAGTGGTCCAAACTCAGGGCGTTGTCCTTGCAGACGCTGGCTTGCCCGAGGCCCTGCCTCTTCCACGAGTCGACGACTTGGAGTGGGACTTGCCGAACGGGTCCTCGGAGGGGTACGGTACGGAGAAACATAGAGTGCGTACCCCGCACCTCCACCAAAATGTCACGAATGACAATTGATGAGGCGAAAATAACTGAAGAAACTAAACGTTTAATGGGCGAACTTGTGCCCAGAAACAAAAGGAAAAACGATAACAGCAGAAGAGAACAGAGCGTCGCGGGCGTCGAGGTCGGCGTGACAGCAGAGTCGAACGCTGGGGCGAAACGACTGGTAGTCCGGTGTTACGCGAGCCCCTTTGTGCACGCGTGGGCTTCTGGAACATTCGGCCTGGAACATTCGGCGCGCAGAACATTCTAACCTAGAACGAGCAACACGGTTCTCGAAATTACCAGAAATCTAAATTGGAAGAATAAATAAAAGACGCGGCGCTGCCAGGGATCGAACCCTGGGCTTTCTGCGTGGAAGGCACGCGCGATAACCGTTAGGCCACGAGCGCGCTGCCTACTTAGTTAGCTGCGCTCGCGGCAATATTATCATATATGCCGTATATAAAAATAATCAGGGACATATCTGACATTTTCGTACGGGATGGCATTGAATGGGCGACTAAGTAGTTCAACATTTTTTAACATTCCAACAAATCGCATAAAGTACGATATCAATCTCTCCAAAGTAAATTAGTGCATTGCGTTACCTTTCCGGTAAAATGTGTAAAATAAAATAAGATGTCAAAATAACCGCCATGACAAGACCGCACAAAGTGGAAGGAACTGGTCGCCACGACACAGATGCCAAACCTTACAAGTTCCCGCAACACAAAAGAATGGGCTTGAAAAGATCCCACCACAAAGAAGCGGCTTCGTCAAAACCCGATGTTGAGGAACGTGCCTTGACAAGCCACCAGGACTCAGGAACGTGATCTTGACAAGACTCCCGTTCGGAAACCTGGCCTTCACAGGGCCCCGCGACGCAGAATCCTAGGCATGATAAGACCTCAAGACGCAAAAGCATGGGCTTGAAAGAACCCAATAAAGGGGTGTCCAAACAGGACACTACAAAACGCACGACTCCGACAAATCGTGAAAATTGAAGCGTGAGGCGTCCGCTTCAATTTTCACGATTTGTCGGAGTCGTGAGTTTTGTAGTATCCTGTTTGGACACCCCTTGAGTGGAAGCGTGGCATTGACAGAAGACCACGACGCGGCAGCGTGTCCTTGACATGAACCCACGACGAGGAAGCGAGGCCTTGACACGCCCAAACGACGCAGCCTGAAGCGAGACTCTGACAAGACAATCCGAGGCGGAAGCCTAGCACTGACAAGACCACTCGACACAGAAGCGTGGCCTTGACAAGACCCCCACCGTACCTAAACCGAAAAACGAAATCAAGCTGGCAGCTGACTACCCCTCCGGAATCTGCCGTTTTTTTATCTCTTAGATGGGCTGTTAGTTTGTGAACGCTGTTCTGAAGCCAAGGGCTAAGGCGACTACAGTAAGAAAGCATTTTGTACGTACATTAAAAGACACGTGTATACTACAAACATGCTGAATATACGTAAGCCTGAGCCAGCCAGCTTCACGTTAAGCATGTATTTTTATGTTTACTATTCATAATAGCAATTCCTAGTTGTAACATGCCCACGAAGTTCATGTTCAGACACACTTACTTGAGGTGGTCCTTGTGGTGGGGCCTCGCTTTAAAGGGAGACACAACTGCTGTAGTCAGTGCTCCCCAAACTTCACTAGCTTGTGAACAATGAAAAGTATGAAATATGTTGTAAATTAACGTGATGTTTAGGCTGGTTGTATACATACATCATATTTATAGGACTTCGGTGAGAGTCACCGCTGCGTCCTGTCGGTTACCATTTACTTTGTCTTTGTGTTCGTGCTGGTTTTGTTGCGAAAGGACGCAGCTGCGAAAGGCTGCAAAACAAGATTTCTTTATAATGATTAAAAGGTGATGCAGGCATATTCAATTGGAATGTTTTTCACCTTACAAGAGCTTACTAACACCAGTGGGACTCAAGGATACTCGCACGCAACGCCACTGGCCAAAGAACTTTTTTTGGCGGAGTGATTTCAAAGACAAAAGCGAGCGTTTTCGTTCAATCTCTCCTTCGCAAGACTTGATGACGTAGGTGGGAGGTCACGGTTCCACCCAGTGACGATATTTGAATGCGACTGAAAGATTAGACCCGAACATTGCGTGGGCACTCGATTTCGGCCCGTCATAATTGATAGCTTGAGAAGCATTCGGGTAATGGCCCGGGTGGAATCGCTGCTCAGACGACAATTGGCGAAGTTCGAACCATAACAATGTCTAGAATTAGCACGTGTCCTGTTCCTTGCCAATCCCAGCGCGTGACTATGATCAACATTGGCGGCAAACAATCGGCTCCTGATCACGTAGCCGTTTGTTTTGGCTGCGAGTAGAGAGGGCGAACGCTGCTCGTTTTCTAATTGTTTTCTGCGACTTCGATTGCATGTGGTGAGAAACGAACTGGTGTCTCACAGGTCATTAACGTGAGGGATCCGCTCTAAGCGCCATTTGCGCAAAGTACAAAAATCGTTGCTTCGTCCCTTTAAACGTGTCTTCGTTATAGTATTCTTTCCTTCTTGTCTATCGCGGGTTGCACTGACGTCACAATCACATTCTTTTTATTCACCATGTAATAGGAGAAGGGGAAGCTGCTTTGGTAAGAATTTTTAGTGAGGGCTAATTTCCAAAATGTTTCTGGGAGGAGAATAGCGACGC